>JAMKCH010004422.1:0-85056 GCA_023653785.1 Ophioderma brevispina | reverse complement strand
ATGCACACACATACGCATGCACGCACGATGGATAGCAAAGTGGTCCTGCCAGCTATGCTGGCGGTCCACAATAAAAACATATGTGATCCCAAAATGATATTTTTGTTTTATAAACCAATAATTGTACAGTAAAATATGGTTTGCAACTGCATTTCCAGTGAATATTTAAATTAAAAAAAATATAACCAAAATAGTAATAATAAAAATAGGGACAGCAGTCCCATATAGGTCATTCGATTATGACCCTAAGTGACCTCTGAATGACCTCTGACCTCCTATGTGTTACCCCACATACAACCCCTTGTCTCAATGTATAAGCACACCAAGTAAGAAGTGGATCCATCACACACTAAAAAGTGACAGTAACTTGCAAAAATACAGCAAGTAAACTTGCGTCATCCCCCTGGCAAGATGGCAGTCTGAAACACGACCTCAGATGACCTTTGACCTTCGTCCATGACCTTTGACATCATCCACACATGAAGGAACCCCTATTGCACCTTAACTCCAAGTCTGGTTTAAATCGGACTTAAACTTTTCGAAGGAGACGCGAAAAAACCAAAACCTAACCAAACTGGAACACACATACATACACATACATACGGACATTCGCACCCTCGCAATTTCCCCCTCTGCTTTTCAAGCCAGGGGGATAAAAAGTGTCAACCAAAGGGTGTATACTAAATGTTTGACACACACACAGACGGACACAAAGACACTGAGACACACACAGACACACAAATCATACCGATATAAGGTCTTTCTGATAGCATCGGACGACCTAAAAATCTGAAAAATGCTGATCAACTGACCTACCTCAAAATTGTCAAAGAAAAGCAACACAGTATATCATTAAGGCCTCATACAGCCTGCTTACTTAATGCTGGTCTTTAAGTACTACAAAGCTGCATATTTTTGTCAGGCTTTATTTCTTACATTCAGGAGAGCTTGATTTTTATACGCAGTGAAAATATTTTTGAACCATGTGGAAGCATTTGGACCGCAAATACCCACAAATTACCCACTATATTAAGAGCTCAATACTGAAGAGGAAAAAAAATAACGAAAAATTAAACCTAATTTGAATATTTTTTGCTGTGCGGGAAATGAAAGACTTCTTCAGCACACACTGTGTTAATGGAACTGGTGCTATTACTCCAATTGACCGAGATAGTGGCCCATTACACTCTAGCCCAAGGGATATTCTTGTAGTATCCTCTTTACGACGCAGTTATCTCAACTATTGATTCAGTGATATCTTCTTTCGGGAAACGAGATACTAGGAAGTTTATTTTCCTAACCATACCATTATCAGTTGTGTTATCAGCTGTTCAAGGAGAATGTGGTAATTCTCTTGGATTAACTCTGATGTGCGATCCGTGAACAAGATTCGGTGATCCGAATGTGATTTTTTTTTTCTGGCTGTCCGTCCTTTATTTTTTTTAAATCTCTCAGTATACACCAACCTTTCTATTCATTTGAATTTGATCATTATTCAAATATAATAATACAGACCATAAAATCACTATCAGTATATAATACGAACAGCTGACATGCATAGATATCAAGTAGATACCTCCCTTGCCGATGAAGAGTATCATTGAATCCTACAGCTAAGCTGTTCAAATCCGAGATGAAGCACCTAAACAATTGATTCCTTATTAGTTAAAAGGTTGGTGAACCCGATCTTGGTCTGGGTTTTTTTCCTATGGTGTTTTCTCCCTTAGATGGAGCATATCACCAAAAACACTGAGTCAATTGAGGTGATTTTGAGTTCATCAGTCTAGCATTTGCAAAGTGAAGCAAATAATTTTTCAAGGACAGTGGGTGGGTGTGTGTTGTCATTAAAGGCCGACTCAGATATTTCCTGATGATGGACCAGGCCGTACACCACAACGCCACCCCGCCCCCCCCCAAATTCACAAAAGGGCAAAAGTCCACTTTTTCTGACTGTTTTTGATAAGGTCCCAATTTGAACACAATTTGTCTCACAAAATCCACTTTTTAGTAATAAAATGTTCAAAAAGTCCAAAAAAGGACGATTGTGACAATTTCATAATGGCCGCGTAATAATAAAATTGTTACCGTGCTGTGATACCAGATTGGTGTAAGAGTTCTTTTTAAATGCTGTATATTATTAAAAAGGACCATTCCTAGGGGGTTTCCAGTTCGCACCCCCCCAAATTCCCCAAAAGGTCCACTTTTTTCTGAATTTTTTGATAACAGTTCCAAATTTATTGCAAAATTTATTCTCACAAATCCACTTTTTTTAGTAATAAAATGTTCAAAAAAAAGTCCCAAAAAGAGGATGATTGTGACGATTTCAATGGCAAGCGTATAATAATTGTACAGCGCTTTGATACACCGATTGGTAATGATGCTTTAATAAATGCCTGCATATTATTAAAAAGGACCATTCTCGGGGGATTAGGTCTACACTTTTACCAAAAAAGTTCCCACTTTTTCAAAAGGTCCATCCCTTTTTTCAGAAAGTCAGCCACCCCCCAAAAAAAATCAATCCTTCGTACACGGCCCCTGGAGGGCGCACTAATTTTCAAACCAAATCATGTTTTTTTTGCATCCATACATACGCTTGTCCCGTAATACTAATCACTGTGTAATAACTAAGACTCAAATCGAAGTCTTCATATTCCCAGGCACACAAAGATAGTCCCAAGCCTAATATTTACATGAATTGAAATCTATGATTCTTAGATTTGTTAAGCACTTATGTCTATGTACAAGAATGCTTAAAGTATTGTCACACTGCAATTCTACAAAGGCATAGGCATGCTCAGAAATCATCAACCACCGGGGAGGGGGTATGGAGGAGGGAAGGGGGTATGGAGGAGGGAGGGGGTTGGAGGAGGGAGGGGTATGGAGGAGGGAGGGGGTATGGAGGAGGGAGGGGCCAGGATCCATACTTGAGTGGTAGTGGCTGAAATGTACTTAAAATACGCTGAATGTGCATGATTGTTCCCAGAAAAAATCTGGGGGCTTGAAAGGATTGGTCTAAATTCATCCTACGTTTATTATGTTGCATGCGAAGTTGTTGGCTCTTCAATTATGAATGACGACCACTATCTTGGACATAATTAGTTGAGTGCCCTTATTGTTTAGATACTTTGTGTACATCTCTCTCGTACCACCACTGGTCAATGTTGGGGCACTTAATTCAGCATGGTTGGATTCAGGCATGCAAAGTCTTAACAAGATAGAGGTTGCGGGATTTGCACTCCCAAGTGCCCTAAACATTTTGCTGACCAAGATAGCTGGTCTAGCAATGCATCAATTCATCGCAGCCAGATACATAGCACTTGTCAAATAATTTAGCTTCAGTCACTTTGGAATTAAGCTCTCTGTGCTACACATAGATTAAATCTTAATAACCCCTGATCAAGACAACATCCACCCAATTATTTTTTGCAGGCACGATTTTGGCAAGCCATTAAAATCAACTATTACATGGTTTCATTTGTATGTCACATCTTTCTTATCAATTATTTTGGTTTTGTTTTATGTATTTGACCACATTCCTCAATTCAGAACATATATATTTGTTTGTCCATCTGATCCCTACTTCTTCAAACCCCCTCCCGCCCCCACCAATCATAGTTGGGATACATGGCGAGGTCAAAAAAAGTACAACCAAATGAGGGATTTTTTCTGAGGAACCCTCATGAATTTTCTGTGTTATCCAGGGGGGTAGGACACGATCTGCTCGATTTGGCATTGGGGGATTTCCAAAACGGTAATTTGGGGAACTGCTACGTGCCATTACTATGGCAGTCTCTCCGGTCCCAGTAAAAAAATCATCTCTAAACCTTTGTTCCAAAGATCTTAGTAACATCATGAATACATTAAGAAACAAATATTGACTGCATATTGACTTCAAATCCGTCGGGGTTAGTGGATAACCCCGCTGCAAATGTGTACTTTCCAATACGGTCAATTCAGAGTTAAATATTCGTGACCAGGCCTAGTCCCTTTAGAGTGCCAAGTCTGTGTGGTACCGTTCGATATGCCGTCAGAGCGCCCTCTACCATTAAGTCTTTGAAACAACTAGTCCCCGGGAGTGATGCCGTTTTGATTTGCTGTTGCTGTAAGGTTGCATGTCCTCCCCCCCTGGTGGTTATCTGCTTAATCTGCTTTTCAGCAAGAAATTCAAAATTTTTTTAAAATCGGACAAGACATTCGAAGGCTATACTTCGAAGGCTAATCGCCATTTTGTGGAAGGTCATCTATTTTCGCGCCAACAAATTGCACACTGACTGTGTACCACTTGAGACTCATTACTGTGCGCATGAATGGCTTAATCAAATATATAACACCTGATTTCTTTGGCGTGGTATTCAAATCCTGAGCATAACATTGTTTTAATGATAATGTACATTACTTAAATTCAATAAATCAACACAATGTATTTATCCTTCAAATTGCTCGTTTATGTAGGCCTTTACAGGTATTTAGGAAGTTTCTACTATATGGAAATGAAGCAAGTTGAAAGAATCCTGCAAATTGTTGTTTATTTTAAAAAATCGTTAAAACTTTTTTTTAATATTATTATTGATATTGTGCATGCAATGCATTTTACAGTCTTAACCCAGTGATGTCCCCAACATTTTCATTTGGGGGAGAGGCCTGGCGAGAGAACCCAGTGTTTTTGTGACATCCACTAAAATAATTTTGCCAAGGTGAACCTGGTAAGGCCCGTTCCCATAGAATTTGCCCTAAGCCGAGAGACATTCGCTCCCACATATTCTTCGGGTCGAGAGAACTTCTCCTTGCAGTTAGAGCGAACATCTCCATGATAAGATATTTTTCCTATCTGCTCTTTCACTGAGAAGAGCGAACTTCTCTCCGATCCTCCACATCCTTGTTTTTCCAGTGGACCATGTACGGCCCCCGTTGGCTTTTGTGCGACAAAGGGATTATCGATTTCACACGACGGTACCCTTTCTCAAGTACGCACTCAAGCCACCACTTTACCTTGTTCATTACCATGTTATTTATTACTAGTTTGTCAGGGAAGGCCTACATGATTAAACACCGTCCAGTGAATAACAACCGTTTTAAACCGGAAAAAATAAGGCCAGGCGAACTCAAAGGCCTATACTTTTTAAATACAAAATGACTAACGTGTATATATAATTAATACAATTTTCCTCTATGCACAAATCAGCGCACACGCCACAGGAAGCATCCTATTTCCCTTATTTTAAAACAGTTTACAAAATGAGGCAATAAAGGTTTTTTTTTTGCTCAATGCTTTAAAATTTGTTAGAGGTTTAACTCAGATAGGTTGGTTAAAATATATGGTAGGCTTATTTTAAACTTGTAACTTCTACACGGTAAAACTTGTTGATGAATTAAACATTTTTCCTAAACACATTCTGCTTCACTCTGTGAACGTGTTTTAAATGCTTAAACATGTTGGGTGTGAACCGCTAGTGTTTATCAACTAAATATGAATGTTTTGTAATTTTTACACGTGTTTTAGCTTTTTACAATGTTTTTTACAAAGTTTAGGCCGAGAAAGGATGCAATTGCTAAAAAAACACTTTTAGAGTGTAACTCAAAAAATAATTTAATTCCTAATATTTAGTGTCCTGGTTCTTAATCGCAAGCTATCGGAATCTTAACATGCTTAGGTGTTAAACATTTTAAATCTAGTCCTTGCACAATAACTACAAAAAGTTTTTCATTTCTAAAACCATTTTTACAGTTAAATTAAGTATCAAGAAAGTACATTTATTAAATGATTCACGTGAAAAACGAATATGGGGTTCCCACCTTCCCAAATTTCCTCAATCACACTTGTTTAAGTGTAAAGCTTGTTAATGTGTTTAAAGAAAACTATATGTAGACTTTCGAAAACGAGTATTAGCTCTCTATACATCCTTGACTTATTTTTGTTCTGCTTTATAATTCGACTTCGGAGACTATTGATAAGCAGTAAAAAAATCAAGCTTTCTTTTGAGTATATTCTTATATTCAGTGATCGCAATGATGTGCTCTATACGTTATGATAATGCTGTAAGCCAGTACGACAGCATATCATGTAAAATTGTTGTTCCACATGCTGCCATGTGTGTCCTTGGAAGCTTTTCAACTTGTGAACCTTTCAATTAGAAGTCATCAACATGTCACTATCCTAATCAAAATTCATTGAAAATATGCAATCTCTAATAGTTAAAAAATTAATCACCATTCAGATTTGTCCTCCATTTTATCTAAGAAATTTAGAGAGATATATTATGTTCAATTGGGTTGGTATGCATAATCATGATAATAGAATGGGGAATTACAGTTCCCGTAATAAAAATGTGTTTTTTTTTTCATGGGGCACTGCCTTGGCGTTAAGGTGTATTTCATAGAGGCCCTACACATGTCATCAGCCTCTTCTCTATATTGACTGGAAATTACTGATTGCATTTCAAAATGAGAACAGACAAAGAAAAACAAACAAAACACAAATAAGTTCAAACAGCCAAAATATCTAAAAATGTTCTTGGTAGTTCCTAAAAGATGTAACATTTGTGGGACAATTTATTTTGGTTGCCTTTGGTTTAAATTGTAGCTGTTTGCTACAATGTTAAATATACCTGAATGTGTTGATAGAATTACATTGGGGAATAAACAATACTGTCGTTTTTTACATAAGACTGTTTTGTATCTGTTGGCTACAAATGTTTAATAATATATACTGACGTTTTGATAGCATTACATTGGGGAATAAAGGAGTTCGTTTTTACAAAAAACACTTTTTTTCAGAGAAACTCATCATTGAAAAATCGACCAAGACATTCCATGTCTAATAACATAAACCAATAAAAGAAACAGTTATACTTTATGTTGTGAAGAAAACATTTGGAGATTAACATTTAACATAACTGAAATGTAAAACTGCATTTTAAAAACTTCTTAATTAAGTACAGAAGTTATAAGTCTGTAGTGAACACTATAATAACGTTATGCAAATCGACCAGATTACAGTCGTATCATGTGAAATAGATCACTATGCGAAAACCTTTTATTAGAAACGATAGATATACCACTATAATAACTTCATGGATATACACTCAAAGGAAAAATAGATCCTTAGTGTGAAAATCGTTTATTTTTTGTAGAACACGATGAACAAAGTAATATCGAACATTTCCCAAAAACCTAAAAAAATGTTAATACAACGTCTGTAATGTGGGAGACATTTGAGTTATGTCAATATGATTTAACTGTGAATGTTACATAACTTAGCGATATGGGGTTTTCCTAAATTGCAATAAAATATGATAAAACAACTGACTATGATCTCGAATTTTGTGATTATGTGCTTATCCTCAGTGATTAATAAATCCTAACTTCATACCATTATGCAACTCTCGCTGATAGAAAATTCATCTTGAGAACTCAAGTGTGGTACTAAACGCTTGAAAATTGTAGCGAATTGGGGTATTTTTTGAGAGCCGCCGGGGTTGTTATCGAAATACACAAATTCCTTCCAGACGATGGTTGGTCCACCTCTTTCAGTTATATACTCTCACCAAATGTTCAATTTAGAGTACAGCATAGACTGCAAACTAAAACCGACTTGGCGCTTTGGTGTGGGTCGATCATGGTGTTTTTGCTTTGGTCGCATATAATATAATAACTTTTAAAAAACCTTAGCGTGAGTTGATTTCTCTAGCTCCATCTTTTTGGAATGAGGAAATATTCCTTGGCAACCTATAAAATATGCCGATTTTTACTCTCAAAATTTCACTTTTTACATGTTAAACCACGGCGACGTCTAAAAATTAGGAATTTGTTGGCCCCACCGCCTGCAATTTCCACGCAAATAAAAATACTGTAGTAATAAGCAGAAGCCAAATATTCTATTAGAAAAAAAGAACTGCAGCTTTGATCCATGCCCCATTCATACCCCCAAGTTTTTATGTGAGCAGACACGCCCCGTCTGACCAGCCACCCAGAGTTGCAAGTGTTTCTTGATCGATCGATACTTGCTAATTGGTAGGTATTGTTTGCCTTTAACTCCTGTTTTTTATTGCCCGAGCAGCCGGAGCGACATGTCTCTCCCTTACTTCAATTTAATACACGCACTAGACATTTGAAAACTGAAGAGAACATCTCTGCCATACCGAGACCGAGCGAACATTGGGGAGCGAATGTCGTGAGCGAATGACTCTCGGCTGAGAGCAATTCTAATTCTATTGGAGCCGAACGGCGCCTAAACTCTTTTATACTATCATTACTTTTTCCTGATCGCTGGGCCAAGAGGATGCTGCAAGTATTTTGAGTAGGAAACCTGCCCCTGACCCCTCAGTTCTCAATCCCCTTACTCATTGGTTATCCACTGTCTTCTAACCTGAACTTTAGTAAATGTTGTAATTAATTGAGGATGCTGCAAACCCCAAAGCTGAACTTAAAACAAAGAACTCCTATCTGTGTACTTGTTGGTCTTTCACATCGGGGCCTTTCACTTCCACACCAGCCTGTTAACTTTTAAATGCGTGTAACTATTAAAGCTGTAAATTTTTTTCTATGATGCTAATAAAAAACAGACTGTGTATGTTCCTTTCAGGAAAAAAATTGAATACGAGACGGTTTTTTCATGAAATCATCATTTGGCTGTACTTTGCTTTGACTCACCCTGTGTGATAAGGACATTTGAAAGATCATGCTTCCATGCCCTGCCTTGATCCAGGGAATGGGGAGTTTTATTAACAAGGCAAACTGGCACATCCAATTATAACTGAGACTGGCGGCCTGGTGATGCATTATAAACACAATTTGATGTGTTACGTAATGAAACTCGAAAAATGCAAAGTAACATTCCATCAGTCCTGTGAATCTCCTATAGATGATGTGACCTAGGAATGTCACATATTGATGACATTCAGACACTGAACTGCCCCTGTTTGTTTTCTGGAGGCAATATTCGTCCGTTCAATGACAGACCACATAAAATCTGGTCAAATTTACTTGCAGAACCTTTCTTGATTCTAAATCGGTTACAATATGCAACTGGTAGCATTAGCAAGCATGCTTAAATGTAATTTTGGTATTATTAATTTGAAACCAAGTTAGAGCAGAAAAACGAATTCCCTGTGCAAGTATAGGGGCTTCTGCCTGCCAGTTTCTCTCTTAACACCACCCATGGGGAGCCACAAACATAAACAATGTTCACATCATCTAGATTTAGCAAACGTCAAAGCCAAGGAGCCACTGTTATAGCGCCCCCGCGCAGCGTTTGGGGATAGCATGGTTATGATAATATAATCCTGAGATGATATTCATCTCAGATGATCTGACGTAAAGTAAACTAGTGAAAGTCCTACAAGATTGCTTTGATTGTAACACCATACCGGAAAATTATGTACACAAATCAGGATTCATATCTCAAAAATAACAAAAAAGAAAAGTAAAGCAATATTTATCAGATATAATCAACTTTCTTCTCTTAGATTTAGTTTCTTATCCTCTTTAACAGGTATTGAAGATATTTAGTTACAATTTGGACCAATCTTATTCAGGCCCTCATTCAAGTCCACTAACATTTGAAACACTGCCCCTCAACATTGAGGAAAGTCGGACCGAGGCCCACCCTAGACGGGTGAGTTTACTCTCCCATTATTATAGACTCCCTGATTCTATCCAATGACAGTCAAAGAACCAATTTAATTCACGAAAGATACCAAGTATCTTAGTTGACAAAAATTTCTTTGTAACATCATCTAGCCATAATCAAGTAGTAGTGGACTTGAATTTGGTAGAGCAGTTATCAGGTGGCAACTTGATTTGTACATTAATTTGGGACGCCGCATGTATTCAATTACGAATCTGGTCAGAAAATCAAAAGCGAGTTTTGTCTGAGTGCACGGTAATCTGGGTCTTAAACTATACCAGAGTTACTTGATTAATGTATGGGTTTTGCATCAAGTGGCTTTCGTTCAACAATCCTTACATGTTAGCCGGTACGGCCAAAGGGCTACTGACTTAATACAGGCATGTGATGCATGCATAACATAAGTTTGGCATAGTATATATTTATTAAATAACAAATCAATTTGTCATTTCCAGGGGGAGTTTCCAGGCTTTTAGTCCAATTCCAGGTGATTTTTGGCTTCATTTATCAGTTATCTGTACTCAAAACTTGAGAATATGGTTTGCTAAGAAAAAATATATGGTTTGACCCTAAAACCCATTTTTGTATTCTCTGTTTAGAATTTTTTTTTTTTTTAATGCTTCCAAAAAAGGGACCACCCAAAATGGGTTTTAAAGTGATGAGCAAATTTTTCAGTCTTTAAAAATCATTAATATATAATTTCAGTGGAGGGAGGGCAACAGTTTCAAGTCTAATTTCGTAATATTTTATTGTGTGGGAATCTTGCATAAACAATATTTTTTTCTTGTACTTTTGTGTTTTTGTATTTGTAAATTATACATACTAAGAAAAATATAACAATCCTTTGATTAAAGCTGTTATTCTAACTGATCTTCATCTTAGTTTTCCCCTGGGTGGTTTGCATCCACCCCAACAAACTTGAGATTTGAGTATCACAACAGAAGCTGACAGTTTCCAATTCATGCAAAATATCTTCTGCTGGATGGTATTTGCATTGCAGGACTCTTATCTTCATCCCCAAAAGCTGAAGCTCAAGACACTTTTTCAATTTGAGTCACTTTTCAAAAAGTACATTGGTATGACGCTCGTAGACGTCCTAAGGTCAGAAATACCTTTCAAACACAATAACTGAGCCTTGTGCCCACAATGAATCAAATTATATAAATAAACAAGTTTTAAGGACTTTAAGTGTTTTCTGGTTCAAGAATTTGGTATGTCCAAAAACAAATACATATAATTACACAATTTAAGATTATTATACTTATAAAGAGTATCTAGTATCTATGTTGAAGTGTTTGCAGTTCAACGATGATAGTCCTCACAGCGAAGGACTCACAAAATGACAGTATGCAGGTGAGTTCACATAATTTAACTCTCCCAGGTAGATATTCCATGGGAATCTTCTCAGCCTGAAGATAACTTTTTGTCCAGCAGTTCAATACGACAAGATTAAATTAAGTCCCTCGACGACATAATCCACAGTATATCAGTCCAAGATAATCACCACGATTTCTATCTGTCCACAATTTGGAATCCTATTTTGATTCCCAGCACTTTCGGCTTCATAAGAGGACAGTAGAATAATTACAGCAACTCTGCTCACATGGAATTATAAATCCTGGCACTGTGTGGAGCATATATTACCATTATTGTCGATCGAACGAGCATAACCATAATGCATGCTGTCACTGCTGACGGCGAGACTTAGCTCAAATCTCAAATATATACTGACTTCACAAAGATCCCAGTCTTAAAATAGACATTACAACAGCATCATGCATAAACATAACCTGAATCACATCACTTTCCTATATAACTCTATGGGGAAATCCCTGATCTTACAATGTTTGATCTCAAAACAAACAAGTTTTCTAAGTTTAGCATCCTTGGGGAATTCCCCACTTCCCCTATGTGCAATCTAAACAGGTGCACCTAGCAAAACAAACTAGGGGTATTCCCCTTTCTCTCTTTATAGTAAACAAAATACTTTTCCCGTGAGAAATCTCTTCTCAAATAAAATCGAGAAAATAATATTTTTAAAAGTTAATCAGAAAAACGGAGGCCATATAACAATTGTCACCTCACATTCTAACATTTTTGTGTACATAATGAGCCACTTGTTGTGACATATAAGTGCAGAAATGGAAACTACCACCTTGAAAAAAAGAATTGTCTGACAACATTATTGGGATTCAATATGATTTTAAGGGATAAACTCATACTTTTCTTTTACATTTGAGTTGATTTCAAGCACATATAGTGTATTTCAGGCCTTAAAGTCATTACATGGAATTTACTACAAAATTTCCAATACAATAATGCAAATAACTGTTTATGTGAATAAATCACTGATAGTGGTCTTAAAGGCACCCCTGTTTCTTAAGAAGGGCCACTACCAACATTTCAAAAATTTCATTTAAATCAAACATTCCCATTTTAATGCCTGTTTAAATAGCCCCTAGAGTATGTACAACATTTCGGTACCATAAACAAACATGTTTTAGCATGTGGCATCATAATCGGCAAGAAGTCAGTCAAAACATGCACATGAGTGAGAAAAAAATACAAGGTTTTTTAATGCTTCCAAAATCTCAGGTTTGATGGTGTGAAGGTGGGGGTCGAGGTTGAGGATCGGGGTAGTGCCTCTTTAAGCTAGGAAACATTGCAATATATATATTCATATGTAGCACATACCTAGAGCACACAAAAGTTAAAGGAAGTGAAGGACAAGTTTTCTTTATTTGACCACTTAAATGAGAACAAAAGTTCGTATTTTACCACCTTAAACATGAATTAACAAGGGATGAGTATGTTTTGGGATACATGATATTGGATATTTGATTTGAGTTATATGTCTAAAGTACACTTCTGATGATCACAGAAATGTAGTTCAAAAGAAAGGAAAACAAGAAAGTAAAGGAGGAGGAGAAGATGAACCATAGAGGAAGTGCAGTAAGCATAGTAATACTCATTGCTGCCAAAATTACAATGCATTGCAAATCAAGAATTTATTTCAGGCCTCAAAATTTGATGAAGCAATTAATTCCATGATATCAAAAATATGACTTTAATATAGTTGAACCCCCAAAAATCAATGACGCCATTAGTTTTAACGTTACACAATTTTTTTAAAAATAACAAACAAATCCATGCAGGGATGTACCGTACCACAGAGTACAAGACAACATTCATCTTCTTAATGGCCTCACAATGGTAGATCTTGTTTCTCTCAGCAAAACACATGGAATAAAAAAGGCAGGGAGCATATTGAGGGAAATAATCATGTATATGGCAGTTTATGTATGAACCCAGGGATATTGATTCCCAGTTTCCGCAACACACATGCCAATGCAGACAACCGCTCCCCACAAATAACGTTGCGTGCGGCTGTAGTTTCAGGTATAGGGGATCGTGGTTTAGGTATGCAAACATGGAAAAAGGGGGAGGGGGAGATTATAGGGGGTTGATTTCCCCCCTCGTCTGTTATTTATGTCAAATATCTGTTGTCTATTTTAAGTGCATGTAATGATACTATAGGTCTGTATTTGAGGAGGTGATCAAGTGAAATGAGTCATTGTTACTACTAATAATTTGGAGATTAGCCAATACAGCATCAATTTCCTTGATTTACTGTTCTGAGGGAAACTAAAATGGACATATCTCGGGAACGGCAGTCCAATGAATATTGTTGCTAATATGGATTTTGAGATAGAGTCAATGTTAGACCTTCCATCATTCTGACTGACACTTAAATTACAATATCTCTGGAATTTTAAGTCCAAAGTCCAACTGGGGGTTCGAAATAAGCACAAGAAAAATGGATATAAACTAAAATTGATAACCAAATTTCTAATTTTGCTGCTCAAATGAAATGACAAATGTTGCTGTATGGCATTACACTCATCTCTAATTTTCCCTTCAGGGAATTGTGGTCAATAGAATTAAAAATTGTTTAAAATAAACAAAGTTGCTTTTGTGATTAAGTGACAAAGAATACATATTTGTTCCCAACGTTCGTTTTATTTATTTGCCCTAGCAGGCCTCAAATGTGTTAAGTAAGAGCTGTCGAGTTTAAGGCCCCCATTATCAACAGAGCATGAAAGCCAGCAGTGAAACATTTATGCAAAAAATTGATGGCAGCCAAGGAAACTCCATGCACTCCCAAAGAACCACCAGTGTCGTATTGGGGGTGAGGAGGCTAAGGGCAAACTCAACGGTGTTCAACAAAAAGGGAAATCAGGGAAGCTCTCTTGGGAAGAAAGTCGAAGTCAGGTAAACTCAGGAAATTTGATGGGAAATCAGGAAAAATCAGTCGGGACGAATTTCCCCTGAGCCGGGATGATTTCCCCCCGTGAACACGTTTTTTTGCTACTAGAACTGCTGCCCTACGCCACTCGCCACTGGGCCTCTCTAAGGGCGCCGAGAGGCCAGCACCGATAGGGCGCTTGCACGACCAGGTCAAGAGGTTATCTGTGGCCAGACCTGCCTCCCGAACAAACCAAGCATTGCAGAGAATACAAAGGAATCACCTGCCAGAAATAACTGAAATGTCGGTGAACCAGGTGCATGTATTGTATTATTCTCATGCTTGGTTGATCTGGAGGAAAAACAAAAAGTCATCAAATAATTTCATGCTCGTCAAGGGGCCCGAGAGGCCTAGATGGGAGTTGTGCTACAGTCCAAGGGGTTACACGGGGTGAGGGGGTGTTCCCGTTTAGTTGACGTTTTTAGTCATATTATGGTTGTTTTCACCAGCATCATGTCACCCAAGGCCTGTATTATTGAAAATTTACCATCAATCATCCAAAGGCTCCATTTTTAGACATTTTTGTAATCTTTAACCCCAAGACCTATACTTTTTAGAAAATGTGGCCAAATGTCATCCAAAGACCTCTTTAAAAAAAAAAAATTCCAAGATGGTGGGCCCCGGGATATTGTGCCCGCAAGGAGCAAGAATTTGCGCAGAGCTAGAGAGACATCAGTGGAATTCGTAGTCTACCTTGCTCCTGGGCCATTTCTGCATTCTGTCCTCTGGCAGTGGTGCACACCGGCACAGACTTCTTTGCGGGGGGGGGGGGGGGGGGGGGGGTGGTGGTTCCTTTTCGTTGTTACAAATTCACGTTTCACTATGCATCAAGCTCCCTTAAATGTGTTAAGTCAAGAGCATCATGATTGTCTCCAACATTAGCTTATGAGCCAGGAGAAAATTACTGCCAATGAGCCAGCCAAAGAACTCCACTCCCAAGACCCCCTCATTTCAGTACGAGCGGGGTCGGGGAACGGGTCCACGAAGGGACTTAGGCAATCGTGGGGGAAAATACGGTGGGGGGGGCCTTGGAAGAAATTTGGGCAAAAATCAGGAAATTTTGAGGCAAAAAGAGCCGTTTTGGACGATACGGGGCCCTCCAATTCAGGACGAATTTTATTTGAACCGAGATGATACTCTTTGCTTGAGGAAGGCCGTACGCATGATTGTTTTTTTGTTGGGGGGGGGGACCTCGAAAAAGGGACTTTTTTGGTAAAAGTGGATCAACCCCCATGGCCCTTGTTGAACAGTCCATCACCAAAAAATGGGTTTTCTTTTCAAAAGTTCTCACAATCTTCTCAATCTGAGCCACAAATTTCCAAAAAAAAAAATGGCAAAAACAGTTTCCAGATTCCAAAAGAAAAACATGGCAAAAATTGTATACGTTAAATCTCTGCTGGTAAAGCTATGGGCCGTTTTTTTCGGCAAAAATCACTATGGGCCCTACATTTATTAAACTTTCCAGATTCTCACGCTTCCGTCCCTACCAAACCAAACTTGAGACCACGGCAATAGCGATATTATGTCCATAGACTCTCTTAAAACCCAAGATTGAAAATCAATATAAAATTTGGGATGAAGGAAAGATTTAAAAGTCGAAATCGGGGGTTTAATTCCCCTTGTAAAAAACTTCGCCGTCATGTTGCAAAAAATCAAGAACATAGGCCTAATGCCTAAATTACAACTTTGAGGGGATTCTCTTTTACCAAGGCTGTTGTTTTATCTATGTATTGATTTTGCTTTCTTGATATTTTTGAGTAAAATATGACCAAATGAAAATCCCTTTTTACATAATTAAATGAGTGTTTTGGCAGATTTGATAGCCTGGCATACCGAACGTATGTTTAGATGTCCGCCTCATCCAGATTTCGAGGCGCTTGATGGGGAAAGAACTACGATTCCTGTAATTTTAGAATCATTTGACAGTATTTGCGTTAATTGCACTGTAATATTTACAGTGTGTGTGAGACTAACCACTTAGGATAATTGCGCAAGTTTAGACACCGCATTCACGGTGCCATGCACCTTGTAAAAACAAGAGAGTAACAATCAGTTTTGCAATATATGCAAAACCTGAAATAAAAAAAAATAAAACATAAGATGCTTTTTATTCCTGCTGGTGTTTTTCTGTTAGTTTCTTATTTTGCGGGATATTTGAGTAAAATGAACAAATGAACGAGCGCGCTCCAATAGACCAGTTAAAATCCTACCGTCCATTTCGTTGTTGCCTACGCATCCATTCCTGCGAATCGTTATGGCCCATAGATTAAAAACTTAAGAGTACAATAAGCCCAGTGTGTAACAATCAGGCCGACCTATGTCAAGCAGGCCCTCCTATTTACAAACATTGCTGTTAACTGGTCTGTACCTGGGGTCTGTACACAATACATGAGCCGGTAATGACGATAGGATTATAACTATTTATTAACTTGTTTTGGTTCACGACTTCCGTGAGGTTGTATTTATCAAGACTGTTATGTCTACATAATTGAACACATGATATTGAATTTGCGTAACACAATAATCGTGAAGTGTTTGCGCCAATATTTGAGGGTATTAATTGTTGATACCAGTACCCCATGTGCGGACTTAGAATGGTACTCATCGTCATAGCGCTTTGCAGATAGTTAGAAATCGATGGTTATATACGTGACAACCGTGTATAGGGCACCAGCGCATAATTCAGCGAGGTCAAACTTACCAGAACACGAAATAAGACGTCTGCAACGAAAGGTCACCGATTATTGCGTCAGAAATATATTGTTAATGAGCCATTATGAGCATTAATGAGTAAAATAACATACTATTAAATCAATCTTTATATTTGGGTAGTAGGTCTCCATGTGTTCTCTTTTTTATACAAGAAATAAATTATTTTACATAGAAATTATACAAAGAGGTCAAAATCACTGGAGCAATGTCATAATTAAACCACGAACATGGAAATAAAAATACGTACCCGGGCACGAAGGTATCCCCCATTTCAATTAATTTAGTATTTACTCTTTTCACCCACCGGGAATTCAATACGCATTAACTACTGTTTACCACACACATTTTTTTGCAATTTCAATGAAATTTATCATCTATCGCAGTTGAACAATGTTGAATACATAAACCCCAAGCAATCGCAAGACACGATGGGAAGGGGTCACCTGAATCAGACGGTACACGTTCCAACATGGCGGTCAACATGACGCCGCCCGCGGTCAACATGGCAGCCTCCAGGGGAAAAACAACATGGCGAAGTTCGATCTTTATAGTATAGATAACACAATTGTATCTTGTACAAATTGTTTGGCAGTGGCTACATTTGCATTTATATTTGAAGTTCCTTTACTATTCCTTACTAAATTTACATCTCTAATTTATTTTTAAATTATGGATTACATCTTATTAGAAAAAGCTTGATTTGTAGGTTAACAGTAAAAAAAATTATTCGACTGATTGTATTGTATTGTTTTTATCATTTATATGGAGAAAGTTAGCACATATTAAAGCATTGCAACCATACAAAAATAAATTGGTTTTTGAAAAATATTAAGGGTACACTCTTTACAAAATGTTCCAGCATCTCTTTGAGACAACAAAGGGTTGATATAAGTAGAAACATTCTACCGAGTGCAGACATATTGACAGACACAACACCATGACACAGTCTCATACAACTATCAGAGGGTGTATTGATTCAATCCCACAATGCACCAGTTTGGGGAAATTTCACCTCAATAAGTCATGTGCTATTCTTAACACATAAACCCCCGGCCCCCTCCCCCACTTCTACACTCATTTTAGCCCACCAAGCATTATTACAGGTAATTTTTAGCAAGAACATGAAATGTCTTGTGGTTCTTAAACTTATTGAACACATTTTATCCCTGTAAGTACTGACCATGTGTTTTGTACAGTACAATATAGACATGATACAATGCTTTATGGGATTGGTTCAAAACACCCTCTTTACAGTTATGTTCTAGGAGTCAAAAATCTATGACACCTTCACAGAAATTTCTCACAGGAAATGCTTAACCCCCATTCTGATTGGCTAATTACATCATATATTGATTTCAATAACCAGTTAAAATGCAGCTTACAAATATTTAAAGAGACACTGGCACATTTGAAAAATAGTGCGCCCTCAAGATTTTTCAAAATTGATATTTTTGCATGGTTGTAAAGCTGTTATATACATTAGCCCCACAGATTTCTATTTATAACACTAGATAGCAAACGCCAGCTCAAAAGCTGTAACCATCTTTTTCCGCAGCGCGTACTTATTTCCATAGTGTGGTGTACCAATTTATTCATATATTCCTTGATTTATAGCGTGGTGTACCAATTTATTCATATATTCAGCATTTGCATAGAACGATGTACCGTTTCCAGGCCAACATGTTACGGCGCATGCGCGTACGCGTGCGAGTTCCGAATGGATACCGAAATGAATATTTATAATTTTCAAAACACGGTTACGGTGGCCGCCTATTCTTCAACGCGGGCGTACGGCATCTCTGTTATTAATATCTATGATTAGCCCTCACCTGAATGATTAAGACCAAATCAGCGTCCTTATGGGTAAACGGAACAATTTTATAATTAATGTCGCCGGCGACATTAATTCAGCAGACGATGCGACGGAAATGGCATTTAACACAATAAAACGCACGCCGTATGCATGTTTCCCATGGCATGAACCCTGTTTGACCGGTCTATGACCTTTGTGGTTTTAATATCAATGAGTACGAGTCTATGATATTCATGTAATATACACATTTGTTGATTAAAGTTATGGAAAACGTTAAATCAGCCTACAAATTACCTGGATGTCTTAACCTCTTATTAACGTCCCTAACTGTTTTGACTAAGTTATTTTTATGTGTAAAATATATTTATATTCTTCCAATGGCATAGACTATCATTTGAGAGCAAATTGAAGAAATTTCATATTTTGTGAAAATGTACCAGTGCCGCTTTAAGCACAAGCCTTCTTTAGCCCTACCACCATTCTTACCACAAAAATCACATGAGTTCCATTTCATCCAATCAACAAGGAGTACTCATAGGGTTGTGCCAATTCAAACCCCGGGCATAGACATGTTATGTATTCAATAGTACTCTATACATAGAACTTCCATGTATCGTACACTCATCCTTTTAATAATCTAAATACTAATCTGAAATTTAAATTGAATTATCTCATCTGCTTTCTTTCTCCTTTTCACTCCATCCAAATCTACACTCTTCAAAATCCCCGACTCTTTTTATGCGAAAGACACACTCTTGAAAATCTCCCCGGACAAAATAAAATTCAACCCAGGTACTCTTGCGTTACAGTAAATAATTCTGCAGCCACAATGCAAATCTGTGTTTAGTATGCCGTGCGCGAGACGCTTTGTGTATGCAACGGCCGATAAGTATTGCAATACAAATGTTATCGATCCAGTCTTATTTAACAGTGTATGGCATTATATAGACAGTGCACTCGGTCACTTGTCAATGTTTTTTAACTGTAGTGACGGTTTGATTATCTGATGGGCATAATCTCAAATGGGACTACAAGGGGTTGAGGTGTTTACCGAGGGAAGTTGTGTATCGAAGACTGACTTCTACAGATGGAACAAAATGGACATTGCATGGAAAATGGATATTAGAATCACTTGAACTTGCTAGATTCAAATGGAATTTTGTTGACCTAAATCTTTAGGATGTCCGTGTGTGAGTGGATTGAGTTATGAGGGCAATTTAGAATATTTTGTGTGTCTTTAACCAGTAAGATATAATAATCTTATTAACCAATATTGGGTATGTTGTGGGTGAAGTCTGAATTGAGTAGTGTATAGTCAAGGAACCAATCTACCTGATTAAAGCAATAATGGCTGATTTGGGTCATTTTACTTTAAATAGAGGTTTATGCATTAAAATTTTCACCAACTTTGAATTTAAGTCTGAAAAAGACAAGGAAATTGCTCAAATGATTGACTAAAAAATGACTTAAACATGTAAAAACAGGCTAATTCACATCGGGGATACCCAATATAATTGATAAAAATCCTTATTTCATGAAAAAGTTGATCATCTACAGCTATACCAACTTGATATTAAAGACACTATCAGTGATTTGAAAAATATTTGAAATTTGCAGGAATAGCTTCAAAGTGAAGGATAAGTCTGTAGAATTCTCATAAGTTAGCTTTTCCAATGAAGAATTGACAGAAAGCGGAAGAAAACGGCAGTGTCCAAGATACGATTCCCCATTCAATTACGTGTTGTAGTAAGTGTCCGAACGGACAGTAATGACTAAATTCTCCGATTCTGTCCTTATTAGGTTGATTATGGCCTTATTATTTGCAGTGTATGTTACGATACCTTGACTTTGTTACATACATGCAAAAAATCTTATTTTTGATGATTTTTTTGAATTTCTGATTTAGCAAATCACTGATATTGTCTTTAAGTTAAACAACACAAGAAAATAGCTAAAGTGAATCCACTTTTACATGTAAAAACTGGCTGAATAGGACCAGTGATCCCCAATATTAAAAAATCATTAATTCGAAAAAAAATGATAATCTACAACTAAACCACATTCGGGAGTTTTATTTCATTAAAGTTAAACTAACAGCATCAAAATCTCAACATCAAAAATTGAATTTTCAAAATTTTAAAAAAAAGTGACCCATCTCTATACCAAAATTGTAAAGAAAAAGAGAGGTCATTCATATACAATGAGCCTGAAAATGAGACCCATGTTGGAAGAACATCCATATATGACATTTTAATGTTGCATCCCATGGGTGTTTCTCAAATGAAATGGCATTTGGACAGCAAATTTACAATTTACTCCATGCTCATCAATTTCATCTTAATTAGCCAACTGTGAGCTATCAGATATAAATCCTGGGCCGGCACATTTGAGTCACTGAGTTACAATAAGCTCATTACCAAGGACACAGTTCAGTGGGTTGTACTTGCACATATATTGACATGAACTGACCTTGTGTGATCTGGGATCATATATCATACCCCAAAACCAGGGGGTATATTTTCTAAATACATTGGTGAATGAAAGTTACTGAACTGTGCCAAGGGAATTGAGATTTTACTAGCTCATAGTGAGTACCTGAAAGGGGCAAAATGAATATGACAGTTATTATGCAGCCTCAGTATACTATGGCCTACACAAAAATGCATGATAGAATTACTGAAATGGTAGCTATAGCCAGGTAGGGGGAAACCAATGATTTTGCCCCTTGTACAAACCAAATTGATCTTTTTCACAATTTTTGCAGTTTTTACTCTGTATCTGTGAAACAGCTGTAGAAAATAGAAACTATACCCAAAACAAATTGAGACCCGGAGCTGTTACAGTGCACATTTTCATGGGTTGTTTTTATTTAGTATCTTTGTGGTTTACAAATTAATGAATGCATTCACAAGTTTGAGAAGATCCTTGACAACATGATCTTGGTTTTATATTAGTTCCAGGTTTACCACATCAAAGTCTTCAATTAACGATATTATTCTGATCCGATGACAGATATAATGCTATTGGGTCAGAGGGCATGCTAATCCTCTTAGAAAAAATGCTGTAATATAGTAGAAATCATACATAGGGAATTGAATGACACTTTTTGGACCATGAACTATTTGATAATTTGCACATTCTTTACTATGAATCAACATCAAGGTATTCAAGTACTAGTAATAATGTGACCTTGGCCTGGTGCGAGTCCAAATGTTATGAGATTGGAAGCCATGATTCTGTAGAACTATGCAAATTGTAACGAGGAAATCCATACCATTATCAATAATTCAAATTACTTGATATTTAAATATTCCTTTCCGTTCGAAGAAATGCATCAAGCTCTTTCAATCTGCTATTTTCTGATGAAAGGGTATGGATAATCACTAATAAAATAACAATCCATAATAAATATTAGGTCCGGATAATAAAACAATCCCTATTTGTGCAGGAAATGTTTGCCTACTTGAACTTCTTTATTAAAAACAAACATCAGGTATTCAAGCAATTAATTTTCTGCTGAATTCCAAACTGGCTTTGCATTTGTTATTTATGTGTATTTAAACCATAGAAACAATAAATTGTATAAAGAGGATAAGACTTTTTTTGTAAATCAGTTGTTAAATTTTTGAAACATTTTTAACTTTTTAAATTTTTAATGTCTTTTTCATTTTTGAACTTTTGAGATTTTTCTTATTATGGGTAATGCTCTCATCTAAGAAAACATTCTGGCAGATGTACAAACTGAACAAGACACAGACCTGCCGGTGTTGTTGCAGGGGGCACGTATTAAAAAAATGTGCTATTGAATATTCTTTACTAAAAGACTTGGATGCAAATTTTAGTAAAGAAGCTAAAAGCTTCAATATAACTTAAAGAAAGACACAAATTTTCAAGTATAAGATTTAATCAAAATTTGCACTTGATTGGGAAAAAAGTCCACACTCCCCAAGATATCGTTTCATAAAGTTTATGGGACCAGCGGAGAAGAAGGTTATACACTCTTCTCTGATTGGAACATATAAAGAAAGAGAAAA
This sequence comes from Ophioderma brevispina, assembly GCA_023653785.1. Lineage (NCBI taxonomy): Eukaryota > Metazoa > Echinodermata > Ophiuroidea > Amphilepidida > Ophiodermatidae > Ophioderma > Ophioderma brevispina. Next base: position 62,566 of record JAMKCH010004422.1, on the reverse strand, counting down.
CAAAAACTAAGCTTTGAACTTGCCTGTTATCCTAATACCCCTAATAGCGCCACACTACTTATCAAAATACCTTTACAAGACCTTTGCATCAGATCGCATGATCACATTTACGTGCATCAAGTACGCTTATCTTGTAGAGGGTACTTTGACAAAGATAATAAGAATTCTTTTTGGAATCAATCATTTTCTATTTGTCATTTTTATCATTCTGTTACCAAATTTTTTTCTATCATTTTCCACCAACCTTGCCAAATTCCTACGAGACATAATTTTCCAGTGAACAAACCTGCATCTCTCTTCAACTTCAATTAAATAATTATTTGTTCCCCCACTCTGTCAAAACTAACATTGCACACTCTAATTGCAGTTTAACTGAATACAACCAATTAACTCAAATGTTTTGCTATAATAATGGCCATATATTGTGTCAACTCTGTAATAATACAAAAGACTTCGCATTGGCGGGGATGGCAGGTCAGGTTTTTAATTATTATAATAAGAAATTGCTGGATTCATTTTTGATATGCTATCGGGGCTAAAGAGAGAGAGAGAAGAGAAGAAGAGGGCAGAGAGAGAGAGAGCACTCGCGAAGCCGTAGATGTGGGGATATTTTGGGACATTTGCACGTTTTTTTCACTTGTAACCGTGGGGACCCAAATGAATAGTGGGGACATTTTGATGTCCCTCCACTTTTACGTGGGTGCTACATTTTGTGGAAAGAGTTCTTTCTTCTTTTCTTAGTGGGGTCCACTACAAAGTCCCCGCGTATACCTTCGTTAACATTTAAACACAGTTGATAGACTGGGTCGAGAGAATGGGTGTGAGGTGCGGCAGACTTTATTAATGGTGGGGACCATGAGGGGGGATCCCCTTATGACCCCACCTAGTGGGTTAAAAGAAGTATGGTCCCACTATGAAAAAGACGATTTAAAGATCGGAAAACCATAGTGTGAGCCAATTATTTCAAATATAAATAGGGGCGCTTTACCGATTATTAATATGATTAAAACATTCTATTTTCCAGGGTTAGAGCCGCTCACTACCCCTTTGCAATATGGGAGTCCCCCCTTTAGGTTTCGCAGGGAGAGAGAGAGCGAGAGTGAGATAGAGCTATCTACTAGATAGATTCGTAGAGAGAAAGAGAGAGTGGAAGAGTGAGAAAAAGATAGGAGAAAGATATCGACATATAGATGAGAGATAGATAATAGTTGTATGTAGAGAGAGAGAGAATACGAGAACGAAATATAAAAAGAAAGAGAGCGAGAAAGGCTCAACAGAGTTATAGCGATACTTGCAGAGAGACAATTAAAGTGAGAGTCAGCACACAACTGGGTAAAAATCAATTGGCTATTTTACATGGAATTTTACAATAATTGCTAAAAGATATTATTCATAGTGTGTACAAATTTGTAATATAATTAAATGACGAAGAGAAGGGGGAGAGAATAAAAGGATGAGTGAGTACAATTACCTCCTGGGACATTTTTCGGTATTGGTAGAGATTATAATGTCATGAAATCACTAATTTTGACATCTTAATCCATATTTGTAAATCTTAAGGATAAAAATTTAATCATAATATTAAATATTGAATAGTTTTCATTTTGCACCATTGCAATTTTTGTCTCCTTTTTTGAATTTTTGAAGAAATTTGAATTTTATCATATACTGATAGATGATATAAGTGCTGATGAAATGGAAATCACAATAAAAATAATAATATAATAATAATAATAAAACCACTGTAATACGTTTTGTCATGATAGTGGTAATTCATTTCCCCAAAATATGCATGGAGGATGTGTGGCAATCCCCAATAACGTTTGCACTGTATTTAAAGGTGCCCCCATCCGACTACACATATAATTTCCATCTTCCACAGGGAGCAGCCATCATCAACCTTAATCTCAACATTTCATTTGATTCTGACATACATTTAATGGATTGGCAATGTGTGAATCACAATAAGTCATATATTACTGTACAATCATTTCTGGTAACCCATTAACAAACCATATTTTTGCCTGTAGCATCACAATGGGAAGTCAACCAAATATTTTGGTAAATGTTTCATATAGAAGTCCCAAGTATGCAAATGAGGTATTACAATTGATGTGCTGTATGATGTTGCACAGTAGCGTTTGAAAAATAAATGGCAATACCTCATTTGCATACTTGGGACTTCTATAGGAAATGTCTTCCAATATTTTACAGATGAGATGAAAAAATACATCGCGGTCCCCGGACCGCGAGTGTCATCTGCCATCGCGGTTTGTGAATGAAGCCAAAGGTCACATGAGGTCATGAAGGTCACATGAGGTCACCAACATGTCACCCCAAGCCACCCCTCCTTTCCACCAAGTTACATCATCGTAGCCCTTACGGAACTCACACGGCATGCAATATATTAAGGGTTAACATTTTGACTGGCCAAAGGTCACATGAGGTCACCAACATGTCACCCTACCCCATCCCCTCCTTTCCACCTAGTTACATCATTGTAGCCCTTACGGAACTCATGCGGCGTGCAGTATATTAAGGGTTAACATTTTGACCACAGACACACAGATGCACAGACATACGACCAGAGTAATCCCTATGTGCCTTCGACACAAAAATGAGGTTTCTAAGGATACCAACACCTCTGGTTTGATAAAGGGTGATGGAGTTGAGGCCAAGGATCAGGTTGTACCCTTTTAATAAGTAAATCACCCCTGATATAAAGCAAAATTATTGACACTATCAGTGATTCACTCAAAAGAGTCAAAATATTTGAAATTTGCAAAATTAGTTTAAAAGGGAAGGATAGAATTCTATAGAATTCTTAAAAGTTATTTTTTGTAACTGAAATATTGACAGAAACTAAGAAAACAGCAGTATTCAAGATATGAATCTGCATTCAGCTACGTTTTGTAACAAGTGTCCGTGCAGACAAAATATAATATTATGTCCTTAATAGGTTGCTTTCAGTCTCAGCACTTGCAGCGTATATTAGCATACTTCTTACAAACATGCAAAAATCTGATTTTTTAGGATTTTCTGATTTAGCAAATCACTGAAAGTGCCTCAAGTGCAGTGGCGTAGCCAGGTGGGGGCAGAGTGCCCCCTCTGAAAACATTTTTGAGCGGAAATCAGGAAATAAAACAATATTCATGTTAAATCAGCCCCTTTTCGGATTCTTTTGCCCTGCGACCGGGAAATTTTTGCTTTGGATCGGGACATTTGTTGCACCTACCGGGAAATTGCCCCCTCAGAACCACTGGGCTGGCTACACGCCTGCTTAAGTGTAGGGGCTTGTAAGCTAATTTTCAGTGTCTCATGTCATAGATGTCTTGCACATATGGAGTACTTTAGCAGCATAACCCTATAAAATAAGCCCAATTTCCAGACATTCTTTAGTTGTCAGAATTTTTTATAATAAAAAATTTCTACTTTTTAAAGCTCTTTGTTAATTTCTAACTAAAAGGCACAGCAGAGTTTCTTCTCAAATGTATGTGAGACAAACTTTTTTAGGCATAATCTGTTAAAAACATCCACATTTCATGCATGTGTGCAAGTCTACGCATTGCACTAGGTGTTTATTGTTCAAATGACCAATCTTTTTATTTGTGTGAAGCAGAGAATTGAATATTTTTATTATCTGGAAAGAAAGACTTTAAACAAGTTCCTGGGGTCCGTTGCCAAACTCATTTGTAATTCGTAACCCTACGTGTAAACTAACGCATGCGTATGACCTACATAATAGTCCTTTTTCACCAGGTACAAAATGTTTGGGATAAATTGGTCCACTTAGGTATGACAGAGTATGCACATAGATTTACGACTGAGTTTCGTGAACAGGCCCCAGGTTTGTATTCAAATGATAAAATCCTATACCTTAAACCAGGTGGCTGGTATTCTGAAAGGGAGACTAACTTTAGACCTGGGTTTAAACCAGGGTTAGTCCTACAAGAGGGGACCTTTTTTTCTTACAACATACTCTAAAAGTGTGCTGTAACGGGCAAGAAAATTCCCCATGGATGGGCTGTTCCAGCCCATCCATGAGGAATTTTCTTACCCGTTACATTTAACTTTCACAGTATTTTGAAAGGAAAAAGGTTCCTTCTTGTAGGACTAACCCTGGTTTAAACCCAGGTCTAAAGTTAGTCTCCCTTTCAGAATACCAGCCTAACACCGTGTCCAACCTGCGGCCCACAGGCCATTTGCGGCCCCCTAAGACCTCTCATGCGGCCCGCGAGATACTTCCAAGACAAATTAAAATGCATAAATATCTGAAATAAAAGATTTAAAAAAAGATGTCATTTGAATTCAATTTCCTCAATCTGAAACCGAACTTTTTAAACATTGTTGGAAAATTAGTCCAATTTCATCAATCTGAAACCAAAAATTCCTAAAAATTGTGGGTAAAATTAGTCTGATTTCCTCAAAATGAAGCCAACATTTTTCCAAAATGCTAAAAGGTCAACAAAAAGGGAAAATTTGTGTTAAATTTGACCAAAAATCTGCATCGCTTCTATTGCTATGGGTCCCTTTTTCGGCAAATATTGGTATAGATATGGGTCCTACTTCCAGACCTTTGTAGCCACGTCATAACCAAACTTGAGAGCCCCGATTACTTGTTTGCGGCCCGCCATAGTTACGGATTCAACCAATGCGGCCCCTGTGTCAAAAAGGTTGGACACCCCTGCCTTAAACCCTACTGCAGTTCTGCCAAAGCAGTGATGCCCAATCAAGACTTATCCAAGGTCTAACTTTTACACTTCTCCAATACTCTGCATTTCATACGCATTTGGAAAAAAATACACAATCGGTGTTTGAAATAGTTTAAAAATAGGGCATATCTGTGCAGAGCATTGGAAAGTCAACTAAAACTGAAAATATGCATGGACAATAAATTATATGAAGATAAATACTATTTTTGCCAAATAAAATTTACATTCTGCATAATGCCAAAAGTAATGTAGAGATGGGTTGCTTGCCATACGGACACTGCCCATACAGAAATTAACGTTGAGCATAAGAATCAATAATTTCATACAAAATATGCAATCAGAAAGTAAAATAATTTAATTGTGATTTAATAAAGCATGACCAGAATAAAAATAGCGCGTAATTGATATGAAGAAATCAATAGGACATGCATATCAGTTTTACAGCGGGCTACATGGGATGCATGTACGCAAGAATGGTTTGGTTATTATACTGTGAATGTAAATGTGTATCATTAGGATGATAAACTGGCCATGACTCTATCACCATCAATCACTACAGAATATAAAATATAAAAAAATGTGCTTTGCTTTTGTGAAAAAAGGGTGCAAACCCCCAAAATGTACTGCAAACATTTAAAGGGTCATAATCATGATTAGCCTCGTCCCCAGAATCCCAGATTTTATCGGAATCTAATGAAAACTATTTTTCTCATTTACCCTGTGAAATCTTAGGCCTAAATGATGTTTGGTTTGGATGTTATATGAGCAAAAAAGTACCACTTTTTGGTTGAACAATATTAATTTTACAAAATACTCTATGGGGCTTAAAAAATCATGTTTTAGCAGGATGTAAACAAACAGCATCCTCAATTTTTGTCAAAGTTGAATTTCTAATATCACTGTATAAAGTTACCTGCTGGTGGTAAAGCTAAGAACAAAATGGTTTTTAAATAGCCATTTTTTTGAAAAAAAAGTCAGGATCCTGACATTTGTTTTAATATATATGTATATCTTATTTATCAATTTTCTTATTCATCAACTGTAAGGCTGATCCCTGACTTAAGGCCTAGCATTTCCTTTGGAATGTATGCAATACCATTCTTTTTATCTTAAAGATGGGTGACCCAAACCGCAATCTTGTTCCCTGCTTTACTCCATCAAAATGTATATTTTGGTATCAGGAGAAAGTTAATATTTTTCTCATTAACCAGTGATATTTAAGGGTCATAAGGGTCACATTATGTAACACACACTTTCTTATGGGCCAATTTAGTAAACATATTTGCTTCCATCCAAACGGCTGGATTGATTTAACTCATCATGTTTTGAGGAGATCAAGTGTGTGAAAATATCGGGTCCAAAACATGCATGATAATGATGAAATTGGATGATTTACACCCAATATTAATTGGTCTTGCTATGAGTTATAAAATATTGAGCTTGACTGCGTCTCGCCCAATACTTTTGCAAATCATAACTTGTCCAATTAATTTGGGCTTAAAGGTGCGTGTTCCGATCGTGTTTGGAACCCCCTGATTTACCCGGAAGTAGTATCGATTTTGATATCAGATGAAAGGCCATATTTTCTCATTGTCGTCCTAAAATATAAGCCCTGAAATCCATTTCATTTCCAAGATATGAACGAAAAACCACCGTTTTAGTGGATAACCATCAATAATAGTACAGTATTGAATAGGGCTTTGCAATATGCATTATTGCGTCTATCATCAAAACCGCAAGTTTGTTTCCCACGGTACTTGATGGGGTGTATGTGCAAGTGCCAAGCTTTCATATCAAGTAGAGAACACAGACATGGATCGGAACAAGCACCTTTAATTGATCCAATTTTATATCAAAATTTGTAATCAAAAGTTTTTGGTTATGCTTTCATGTGAGGGAGAAAACATATGAAAAATCGGACCATGATTGGGTCATCCACCTTTAACTTTTTTGAGCCTCCATATTTTTGGGGGGGCATCACTAAAAAAACCTTTATCACTTTTAAAGGCACAACAAGAGATTTAGGGGCATCTGTATATGGTGTCATATGTAGTGATTTCATATAGATCAGACCTCAATAGATTTCTTATCTTGTATTTAGCTACAGAAATGCCTTGAGAGTGAAAACAACAGGCGATTTTGATTTGCTTATATTTCAATATAAAACATTGGCTGAATTTAGTATTTGCTCCTGTAGTAATTTAAAATTTCACAATTTTTGTACCAAAGAAATGATTCTCAGCTTAATCATTTCACATGAGGACACCATTTGGACACCTATTATGCAATGTAAAATCTCTTTCTGCACCTTTAATGAAAATAATGATTTTACATATGTGTTAATTGGCAAATTGATTATATATCTTTTGGGAACCAGAAGTAGCTACTGGCAAATATGATTTGGCTTCAGCAGTTTTGATAGTCATGTTACTGTGGAGTTATAGTGAACCATAAATGTATTCAAAATATGCCTTTTACACCAGTGAGTTGCAATGAAACCGCACTTCCACAGCACCCGCATTTGAGCTGCTGCTCCCGCTTTACTTACGACAATTTAAACTTAGATCACACCTACAGCATGTCAAAATGTTTAAAATAACAAATTAAGATGCTTGTACATATGATTTGACAATGCCAAGGTGAAGATGGGTGTGTCTTGGTCTGAAGGCATTCCCTGAGGCAGAGAAAAGAAATGGTGAATTGCCTTACAGTTCAGAAAAAAAAAAATCAAAGAGTCTATCAAGATGTTTGTTTTTTCATTTTCAGTTATGAAACACCTATATATTTCCACAAATTGGGCACCTTTCTAAACTACTAGGAATCTTTTATGTTTTTAAAGGCCGACTCAGAAATTTTCCTGAGGTTGGCGTCCTCAATTTTCTAACGAAGGGTTTTTGCATGTACATAATGCTAGTTCACATACTAATCATTGTGTTATGAACCAAGCTCAAATTGTCGACTGAACCCACCCCAGGATTTAAAAGTTGCAGTAAAACCTATTGACAATCATACTGTTTCCAATGGAATACAATACAAACGGCATTTGATATAGCGCCTTCTCAAAACAAGGTCAAAGCGCTTTACAAAATAGAGAGTAATTACTATTTAGCCTAAAACATGGTTCATCTTTTACAATACCTGTTGTATTACTATGAGATAAGTACTTAACATCAAACTATAAAAAAAAAAAAAAAAAAAAAAAAAAAAAAAAAAAAAAAAAATAAAAAAGAAAACAGCTGCATAATTAAATATCATGTGAGGCAATAACAAAAAACACATTTAAGCACACAATACTGTTTCCAATGGAAGTCAGTGCAATCTGCTTCTTCTCTGCATGACTAATTCTACTTCTCTATAGGTTTTACTGCAACTTTTAAATCCTAGGGTGGGTTCGGTCAAGTGGGCATAACTTCAACAACCCTCAAGTCAATCGCCACCAATGAGGTGTCAAGATATGCGTAAATAAACACTGCTTCCAATTATATCCCACAATATATAATCCGATGTTCATAATGATTCTTATGTATGCCCCTATTGTGACCAACAAAACATAAACTGAGACTAAAGTCTGCTGATGGGTTAGACTTTGTAAATCTCAGGATTACTTACAAAATTGCACTCTCCTTAAAGGCCGACTCAGAGATTTAGAAATATAATTTGTTTGTGTGTGTATTAAAGGGATTAGCAGCGATTTGCTATTCAGAAACATAAAAAAAGTCATCAAAATTCATATTTTTATATTTTGTTACTAGCATGGATATGCGAACATAACCTGCAAGTGGTTGGCTTGAAATCTGTGTATTAAAGACAAGGCAGTACTTTTTACCTGATTCTGTAATTTCTATACGTGCGTATCAAAATTCCGACTTGAGATAAAAAAAGCCTTTCCCGGTGAATATCACAGATTTTCAACATGATATTGTGCACCATGATCAATACAGTTTTGACCTCAAACACAAACATTATTGATTCTGTACTAGTGTAAACCACAATCAGCTGTTTAGTGCAGATTTTGAGATGCCGTTGCTGTATTTCTATTTGCAGGAGATGGTATGGCAAATTTCCTGAAATACTTCATTTTTTTCACTATTCGGTGTTTTTTTTGTACATTAAAGCTGTTATATGGAATTGTACACATTTATCTCTGATTTATAAGTTAAAAACATGCATTTCCACATTTTTTTGATTCTCTCGCATTATCGCTGCTAATCCCTTTAATTAAAAATGTCAACTAGAACTAAAGATAGTCACCAAAATGCTTAATTCTAAAGTTTGAGATGAATGAGATTTTTTTTGATGCAGCAAACATTTTGTGTAGTATAACAGTACCATAGGATACTGCCCATAATGAAAATTCTGTATCTGGAATTTTATATAGTTCAGTGAATTACTATGTGGACAAACATTATGTACAGGCAAAAAAAACCCCATGATTTGTTAGAAAATTGAGATCACTATCCTTGGGGTAATCTCTGAATCAGCCTTTAACAATATTAATTAATAATGATGAAAGCATAATTCCCTGAGGTTCATGAAACCTGCAGTCTAGGAAATTTTTAATTGGGTCTAAGATTAAGCACATAGCACATGATATCCCCATTTATCATCTACTACATATCTAGGGGTCTGCGTATCACTTTTGCAATTTTACACCGTCTTCCTGGAAACTCTCTCCTAGATACTTCACTGAATAATCCATCAATGGCAGCCCATTAAGTAACATATGCTTGCTGCAATTGTATAATGGTCAGATCTTAGGAATGGACTGGGGCAAGAAATCAGACTGAGGGTTTTAACCTTTTGCATGCTTGGTTTGATTTGGTGCATTGCTGTTTCACAGTTAGGATTAGTAGGTTAAGGTAAGATAGTGTTCAGGTGTTGTTAACCCTGGTTATTTTACAGAGCCCATCTTGGGTAGAGGTTTCATATAGAAGTCCCATGGATGCAAATGAGGTATTATAATTGATTCCGCCATGCGCAGTATGATGTTGTGCAGTAGCCCTTGACGGAATGAATGGCAATACCATTTCTAAGGAAATCTGATGGGGTGACGGTTTAGCCGCCGACAACTCAGCCCTGTTACAGGTAGTACTGGTTACCAGGAAGACAACTAATCAAATCTGAATTAGAATGAGAATTACAAGATAGGGAAACACTTCACATATCCTATCCAATTTTATCTTTTTTTTGTGATGGATGGGTAGTCCGACATTTTTATCGGAGCGCTACTATGTACCCACCACTCAAATTGGACTTGTCTATCTAACATGACACACATACTGGATATTGGGTAACACATTCTTAAACAGCTACGAAAATGTAAGCAATTTCATTGGCTGATGCCCGGGTTCAATTCAACAATTGAACCCAGGTAGAATGTGTTGCGTATTGACGTTATTTTTAGGTTGAAGAGCTCGCGTCATACCGCATTTTGCTATGTTCGCGTGCGCCTGCCAACGTTGCATCTTGTTGCGTATGATCGTTGCATTCAACAGGTTGTTTAATTGTTGTCACTGGGTGGTGGCAGTCCTTTCTTGTTGTATTTAAGCCGTAAAATATCATGAAATTGGGTTAAAGATGACCTTAAAAGTTGCTGTTTAAGAATGAGAATAAACTAAGTACACCATGTTGAAATTATGTCTCTTGAATTTAATCCCAAGAACACTAGTTGACTATGTTGTGTGTTATACTAAAATTAGTGGCATCATGATACTAACCCTTTCAATAACCCTAAACCTTCCCCAACATTGCAATCCTAATTAAACATTCAACAATGTTCAAATTCACTCCAATTGACAATTTTAATGATGTGAGTCATCATTATATTGACTACTTATAATGTTATCTAATGGGTAACAATTAAAGGGGAATTTTGTGATCCTCAGCCTTGTCCCCCACACTTTACCTAAAAGTTCAGATTTTCTATTTATTTTGAACAGTTGGCTAAAGTATACAGCATACCGGTACCTTATTCATGAACCTACAATCCAGGAAAAAGTTGTGAGAACACAAATCACTCAGTGTTAAAATATGCGTCTATTTTACAATGTAGTTGTTTTTTACTGATGTCATGTTTTAAGGCGAGAACTTGTCTTTCAAACCTACCCTTCCCCACCCCCTATCAATCAATGTTGGGAGAAGTGACAAGGATGTTGAGTACATGAGGTGGTTCAACATTGAATAGGGTAGAGAGGGGGAACATTTTTCAAGGCGACGTGCATTATGTTCTAACCATTTTCCCCGGATTGTAGCCTCAAATACACAGCTTTTGGACCCCACGCAAATTGTCTTTTCTATTCTTAATCTATTTAGCAAAACAATTTTGACAACTAAAATAAATAGATGCATGCAAGAGCTATAACCTCTGTAAAAATCAGAAAAATCCCTGTCAGGAATCTTGCCATATAAACCTACAAAGATAATTACTTGCATTAAGTGCCCTCTATCACCCAGATCTCCATAGAAGTATGTGTAAAACTTGATTTTTCTAAAAATCAAGTTTCTGCAATGAAATTTCATAAAATTTGCACAGGAAGTAGCTAGTAGAATAAATAATCCAAATTAGTTGTCAAAACTATGTCGCTGTTAATATTATTTGTTTTATTCTAGTTTTGTCATAATAAATGAGACTTTCAAACAGCTGTGAATAAAGTCAGTTACTACATAACAGGTTTTTTTTTATTTACATCAAAAATTTTGAATTCCACTCAGTGAGTAGTGCAGACAAAGCTAGAAACCTGGCAAATACACCTTTCCACAAAAACAAAACACTAAGCAAAATTTTCAGGCCTCAGCAGGGTTCTCTGAGCCAACCAACCCCAAGAGCAACGTTCGTCATGAAACCACTGTCACTGATTTACCCCTATCCCCCCTAGCAAATTGGCAAGTAGTCATTTGCATACAGGTCTCGTTCTGTGAGGCGTATGGATGCATACCTGTATAGCATACACGTATGCTTTGTTTGTACAAATCATATTTAATACCAAAGCAATATTCCATTCAATGCATTCACTGTATCCAATACTATCAGCATTTTGAACAGGTTTGCCGTCGGACATGTTTAAAGCCGTATCTAATCCCTATACAATGAAATTGCCTAATTTGAGTATTTATTGCAAGAAAAACTAAGAGTACGTCTCAATGTCCACACTCGAGCAGTGCATATATATTTTGACTTCATTTCTGATTTACTTGGGAGTGCCAATGACTTCTGACTGGCAGTGCTTTTGTAGGTAAATAGTGCAATATTACCAGTGATTTTCTACACATATACTACTAAAATTGGGATTATTTGATTAGACATTCATATATAATGCAATGCAAGCTGTAATATTCCGAGCTGTGTTTATACAAGGCTAGAAATTTCCTAGAATATATTGTTCTGAAAATTACCTTCTATCGGAGAAGCCAAGTGCTGAACTGGCTCAGGACTAGCACTGTTTGTACTGAAATATAGCTCAAGCTCATGCCATGTAAATAAGGAAGACAATACAGGTATAATTTGGATTAAATGCAATTATTTGGGGAGAAAGAATAAGAAGGTTGAGGAGGAGGAGGGAAAAAATGCCAGCCGGACCCGAAGTAGTAGCCAGGCTCGCTGCCAAGGTGTGAAAGCAAGCGAGTGGCTACAACAGACGAGATAATATTGCCATGAAAATAATATCGCATTATACCGTATTTCCTGCACGGCTGCCCCAGGGAGCACGAAATCCGAATTGTATGCTTTCAGTCCTAAATTGACAGAGCCGTGGTGGAGTCATATTATCTCAGTACTGACATCATAAATTGTAATCCCTACACACCAGGATGGGAAAAAAAGAGAGAAAGAAAAAAAAGGAGTTTTTTTAGTTCACTTTATGAATGTCGCCTCGATAAGCCCTCTTTTCCCCCCAGGAGTTGCAAATTAGCAGTGTGTGAATTGGTGAGAAAAAAATGAGGATAGTGGTAATTACTAGTAGGAAGTGAAATCAGATTTATTACTAATAGTAACTAGCAATTTATATTTGATGCGGATAAAATATGCAAATACATGTACTTACACCACAAGAGGGGAATGAAACCTGTATGCATAGCAGTTACTTCTTGATTTTTGTAGCATTTGCACACATTTATGGGATACAAAAAAAAGTGTTCACTGAACGCATGTGTTGTCTGCTGTCACGGTTTGTGAAAGGTCAAGGTCACATGAGGTCATCAAGGTCACATGAGGTCACCAAGGTCACATGAGGTAACCAACACATGGGACACTATGCAAGGACCATTGAATAAAAGTGTCATGAAAATTGATTAACATATGTGATGTGATCAAGCAAAATGAGTCGGAAGTCGCAAATATTGATTTTGAGATATAGTCAAACAAAGGAGAAAATGTCTTTTGTTTCCTATTGTTTTGGCCACTCTTCAACTGAATATATCTTTGGAATTAATAGGTCAATTTCAATGGGGGTTTCAGCAAAATGTAGCTTTTTAAGTGGTGCATACAGTTACATGAAAAAGTAAAAATCGAATCTGACCGACTTCAGACTCCTTTTGCTTGATCATATCACATATGTGGATACACCAAGCAATTTGATAATTCGGACCATTTTTTGGCCATGACCTCTAATGACCTCCAGATGACCTTGGACTTGCTCTTGAGAGGGGTAACTTGTGGGGTACTGCCCAAGCACCATTATATGCAAGTACAATTAACATGTGTGCAGATATGTGTAAACAAGGGCAATTATATTTAGGGTTAACATTTGGGTCAACATTATTACCACAGACACACACATACACACACACACACTAAAGCAATCCCTATGTGCTCTCTTGCAGATGACACAACTCTTGCACACAACACAAAAATGTTGCACTCAGTGCGGAAAGAAAAGACACTGGTAATATTGGGTGAGAAACAAAGTTGTCGCCACGCATGGCCATAGCACAGAAGCAGGTAATTGCATATCATATTTCCAGGTCCCTGGAACATGTTGTTAGGAATTGACTAAATGAGTCTGACTGCAAATTATATCTTAAGTAAATCAGCGATTACAAAATGGTAAAATTGGTATTTATAACATATTACGTTATATAATTTAATATGTGATTTGATGAAGTAGGTTAGGGAAATGTTGTTAGAAGTCATTTTGGACATTTCACCAATAAATGGCTTTAACTTTATTCAAATCCTGTCAGATTTGAATCAAAATACATTTGTACTTGCCAATTTACACCTGGGTGTATTGAAAGCTTTTGAGCAGTATATTTTTAATGTATAAAGTATATTTTTAAAAATTAATTTTAAAATAGGGGTTGGTGGTTGAATTGGTTCAATACATGTGTTATATTACCCTCAAAATTTTGATCCCCCAATTCTGTTATGACGTCTCGTGGATGTCAAAGGTCAGAAATACCCTTCAAACACAAATAAATGAGCCTTGTGCACAAATGATCTGAATTTTATACAATACAACAGATTTTAATGATTTGTAATTGGTTTAGTTCAAGAATTTGGTATGTCCAAAACAAAATTACATAGTAAAATTACACACAATTAGTCAAGATTATACTTAGAGTTAACTAGTGTCCTGTGTTGAAAGCGTTGCAGTCCAACGATGATATGTCCTCACAGCGAGACTCAAAAATGACAGTATATGCAAAGTCATGCTTGAAAAGTAATATATTCCATGGGAATCTTCTCAGTCTTGAAGATAATTTTGTCCAGCAGTTCAAGACGATGGGGCTTTCCCTCGACGACACTAATGTTCCACAATAATAAAATCCAGGTATTATACCACCATCAGTCTGACGCTATGTCCTCATATAGGACCACAAACTGGAACCCCTTTTTGATTCCAAAACTGAAGCTCTTTGGCTTAAAAGACGACAGCAGACAATCTAGCTATCAAGCTCCGGCGGCATCCAAAGTATTAAATCCTGGCACTATGTGGGTTAAGACTAGCTATAACTATACTGTATAGCTCCAGAGCTCTGGTTTAGCTCTTGATTACAACTGCTGGCCCCTCTTCTGGCCAAGTTCTCCTTCATATATACACAATATTTCATAAAGTTCCCAAGTCTTAAAATAGACATTACAACAGCATCATGCATAAACATAACCTGAATCACATCACTTTCCATATATAACTTTGTGGGGGAATTACATAGATTCTGCAATGTTTTGATCTCAATGCATAAACAAGTTGACTCAGTTTCTAAGTTTACATCTTGGGAAATTCCCAATCACCTGTCTAGTTGTCAACAACAGGTGAATCTCTCAACACAGCACTAGGGGAATCCCCTTTCTCCTTTTTATAGTAAACAAAAGTACTTTTCCCATGAGAAAACTTTTCTCAAATAAAATTAAGAAAATAATATTTTGATCAAAATTTTGAGGGTAATATAACACATGAAATTAACTTGAGTGACAAAATCTTGATTGTTTTTGAGGAATTGACATAACATAGACACATACCAGGTGATCCATTTATAACATTTAATCATGTAATAAAGAGTAATACAAATTTTACTTAAAGCAATATTGGCACATTTTTTGAAGAGCGCCCCCCCCCCAATTTTCAAAATTTGATATTTTTGCACAGTTACGTTGGTAATTGTCTAGGAAACTATACCTGCGAATGAGAATGCTAAAAAATGCGTATTTATCACAAAATAGCGATTTTGTAATTAGAATTGGGATCCCAGTTTGGACTTAACGGCAGAGCTGGTAAATGCTACGTTTATGTCCGTCCATGATGAAATAGTGCCACCTCGAGAAAATAACCTCTAACTTGACTTGCCCGAACTATTAAAACAACTAATGGATGAGCGTAGACACGTACATGGCGCTATTTCCCGGCTATTTCACATTGGAAGGTCGTTTCCAGCAGCCGTTGAATTATAATCGGGGATCCCCGATAATAATTATTCTAGTACAAAATTCCTGCATTTGTGACACATAGACATTTTCGAGCTTAACCATTCACAGGTATAGTTTTACTAGCCAGATTAACCAATGCAACCGTGTAAAAATCTCCAAATTTTTGAAAAATTGGGGGCGCCCTTCAAAAAAAGTGCTAATATTGCTTTAAAACTTCTAAGTAAATTGATTTATTTATTTCATTTAGTGTATATTTGCCTTTGAATTAGTGTGCATGTACCTTTGAATTAGTGTGCATGTGTGTGTGTGTGTTGTGTGTGAGTGTGTGTGTGTGTTGTGTGTGCGTGCAGGTGCTCTAGCATGTGTGAAAGTGATGTTTTTTACCCCAGAAAGGGCAAACCCTAAAAAAACAAGAAATCCAAATTAATCTTACAATCCTGTATTCTGCCCTTATATTGGAAGAACACGATATATAATATATCTACATTTTATTTTCAGTTTGATACAGAAATTGATATCTGGGATTGACATCTTTCAAATAAACAAGACATTTATGTCAATACAACTTGGTGAAAAGGGATTTTCATCCCCATGAAGAACACAGTATCTACCAAATACATCTAATGCATGGTAACATCAAATGTGCGGTATTCAATTTGTAGACAAAATTAAGGTTAAACTGCCAAGTAGGTTATTGTAAAACTTATTTTGACTTATATTTAAAGGAGCACAGAGATTTTACATATCACATGACCCTAAAAAAATGAAAGCCCTGATTTAAAAAAATAATATATCCTCATCTGAAAGAGGTAAGCTTGCATTGTTTTCTTTGGTACAAAAAATGTGAAATTTCATATTCAGTAGGTTCTATTTTGTTGGTTACAGTTGTTGAATTTGGCACACACACTCCCTACAACTGGCGTGAAACTTGGACTGTCAATTTTTGATCTGATTTAAAGATATTTTCTTGACATACAGCAGCAGGATATAATTTTTGATGATAAAATGTAAAAAGAAAACATTTCAGTGAGTAATTTTGCTGCAAATCGTGATTTTTGTGGACTTCATCTTTCACTCCAAAGGTAATCTTTCACTCAAGGGAGTAACTTGGAAGCTTGGAGCCGCCTGCTCCGCAGCCAAACGATGATGATGTACCTATTAAGATATTGCTATCATTCTCAACTTGTCTATAGTGTAGCTGCTGTTTTTTTGGGTTTTTTGGCATGAGAGCATGGGGAAGCAGATTTCGTTTAAGGTCATGTTTTTTAAGTTGGGACCCAATTGCGTTGCATGTGCATTTTTTAGGCAAACTACATGATTTTACAGGTTTGATGCTATAACGTTAAACTGTACATTTTACACCTATGTAAGTACATATATTCTGAGAGCATATACTCTGCAGATTTCAGAAACAATACAATTGCCTTCATCATTCAGGGTGACTCATAAATATACAGGGTGTAACAAGCAAAATAAGTAAGAAAAGGTATTCAGTTTATGGGTGTCACCCCCTAAACATACAGTGATGATACAATATTTGGGCACTTGTTTAATATAATTAACAAAATTGCCCACCAAGCCATGTACAACTTTTATCGGACAAATACTTCCATTACACAGATACAGGGTAGTCCAAAATTAATGCGAGATTTCTTCTATTCTCCCTATATCTGGTACTGAATAGACATATTTTCATGATTGAGATGTGTTACTAGATGTAAAATCAGCAAAGCAATCCAATTATGAAAGTTAGAAGAGAATTCGACAAGCATTTTCGTGAAAATTGCCTTTTTTGATCAAAATGGAGCACGAGGGCGCTTTTTCAGATTTGTCGCAAACATATGTTGTTTTCTAGATTTTTAGTTTACTGAAGTAAAGAGGGTCACAACCTAGACCTGCCTATGATATTTGAACCTAATATCATGCTTTGTTTGTCCGTAGCACCCATTTGTAGCATTGTGCTCCTCTGCCACATGCTCCTCCGCCACATGATCCACCCCTGACTTTTTACGCTTAACGAGTTACAGTAATTAGTACAAACTAAAATCATATTTTTTTGCTTCAGAAATTGGAAGGCCAATGTCCAAGGAAAAAAATAATACCAAAACAAGCTCTGTCTCATATAAAATTAACAAACTACAACCATGTAAACAAGTTTTGGGAACTAAGAATGCAACAAATCCACCCTTTTTAGGTGCCCAACTTAAAAAACATGACCTTAAAGGTCCATGGCCCGATCACTAATAGCCTCGTCCCCAGGGACCTCAAATTTTACCGGAAGTGGTCCAAATTTGGTATCAGAAGAATGCTACTATTTCTCTCATTTACCCTGTGAAATCTTAGGGCTAAAATGATGTTTAGTTTGGAAGTTATGAGCGAAAATGTGCCCCATTTTGGTCGACCAATATTAATTTTACATAGTACTCTATGGGGCTTACAAAATCACGTTTTTAGGTCTCACATCAAACAGATTGAAATACCGGCCCAAAAATTTACAGATGGAATTTTGGGGTGACGTCCATTCTATCAAGATGAAAAATTCATCTACTTAAATCGGGCCATCCCCCTTTAAATACAAAATTATGCTCAATGTACAAAGGAAGTTCGTCAACAATTTGTGCTGAGAGGCTACTGCCCCAAGTGCCTGGCAATACCAACAGGTGCCGGTTGAGACCGGCCAGTAACGACCGGCACAGTGACAATCATTTCCATAATGCATTGCACTGTACACATGTGCTGTACAACAGTTTGGATGCAAAGTGTTATATCAATTTTCCTCAAATTGAGATATCCACACACATAAATCGTCAACTGCAGCATAACTAGTCAATTATAAAGAAAATAATTTTTAACCCAATTTACACCTACAATATTTTTGGCCATAATTAAATACCTATTAATATCTAGTGCATGGGCTACATCTCTGAAATGAGCTGCGACCCTTTTCCAACGATTTGTTTGCAAAACGGGCCACAGGTGCTGTGTATTTAAACATGCTGACTTGTTCTAGCAAATTCGGTGCATTGACGGCAAGCATGCAGCCTAGGATTTGGCACATTCTTAAGTGGAATAGGATCATCTGTCATCTATCAATGTAATTAGTCTAGTTAGTAAAGGGCCATTCTTCGGTCACGTTTGTGACCAAAAACTTGTGATTTTTTACTTTCAACCCAATGCTGTTTTGTCAACGTAACAAATCTGTTATTCCTTTTTACATTATTAATAACCTTGAGTCTAAGCCCTAACCAAAACAATGTATCCACTTTCACTTGATTGGTTATTTCCTCATAGGAGGGGGGGGGCAAATAAAGTTCGGTCACGTTTGTGACCATCAGTAGGTCACACACGTGACCAAACTTTGGGGGGGAACCATGACAAAATAACCAATCTACCAAAAGTGGAAACATTATTTTTGGTTAGGTTTGGACTGAAGGTTATTAATAATGTAAAAAGTAATAACAGATTGGTTACGTTGACAAAACAGCATTGGGCTGAAAGTAAAAAATCAACGGTTTTTGGTCACAAACGTGACCGAAGAATGGCCCTAAAGTAACCTTTATCTTGCCTTACAGTTACAGTCAGACATGTTACAATTTATACTTTTTAAATTAAAAAAATATAATATACATTAACCCCCTAAGGTCTACCACTTTTCTTATATTAATCTCTAATTGATCCATATAACATGATATAACCTGTGAGTAACCAATCAAAATAGCCCTTCTATAATATTTGAATGCATGCACGCACTTGTCATACCATGTGTCTGATTGGATAATTACACCATATAATCCTATCAATTACCAATCAGAATGTCCAGTAGTCTCCAGGGCTATCAACACAAGCTAACTAAAAGCCAGGTGTTATGTATTTATGATAATGCATGTGTATGGAAGTGTCAATTTGCCTTGTAGACTTACTGACTGCATTGGTGAAAAATAGCTATTAAAATGCACTGCAGTAGTTGAAAAACCTACAGTGAACCAACACTGCACTCTCTACATGTAAATCAATAGCTAGGATTTGACAAGGCCACACCCAAAGTTTTTACCACTTGCAATGGTAAAGGTCCTATAATTTAGTGTTGTATCGATCCTACACTTATCAATTCTAATATAAGCCTACCATATATTACCCAGATCCGAGTAACACTGAAAAATTACACTGAAAATTCAGCTGAAAATATACTGGAGTTGCACAAAAGATACGCTAAAAATTTCCTAATTGAGAATTGGTAATGTTATTCACTTTCTTTCTGAAAGATTTCATGATGATTAGCTCCTGTAATTCCTGCTGAGGAGATAAGCAGACTGAAAACCATATTGAAAACCCTCAATATTTAAAAGTAGGAACTTCCAGTGTCAATTTCCTTTGTTAAAAGGAGGATGAACACATTTAATTCTAGAAAGTTTTCATCAGACCTGGAAAAAGTGGGGAACTCGAAAACCATGTTCCTGGGAAATTCTGACATTTGGAGGGAAACTTTTGTTTTTAAAATAAAGAAATACATAAGGAATAGTGTGCTTTTTTGTCATTCTGGAGGGAAATTTTGCCATCCTAAAGGGAAATTTTGATCCAAGTTTCTGGGAAATAATGCATTTTTTTTCCATGGTTCAAGTTTCATCTTGATTCAACGGCCTTGACCACAATATCCCACCTGTAAAGTTTCATGTTGATATTTCAATCCATTTTGAGACCTAATTTCATTTTTTAAGCCCATAGAATACAAAGTAAATATAGGGTTTCCCAGAAAGACTTAATACCCATCGATCCCAAAACTGATTAATTTTTTTACTATAAAATTAAACAACATTACTATAAAACTCAACAACATTGGGCTAGTTGGATTAACACAACATTTCATAAGAATTTTGAATCATAGAAATTAGACTTTATCAAAGTGAAAATACACTCAATTGGTGTAAGAAATTAGGGGTTCATTCATGGATTTTCATGAGTAAACGCTTGTTTTGGCCCGAGGGCAGGCCGGCGCTGGGCGTCGCGAAGCGACCCCCGCCGGCCTACCCGTTCACACATCATTATTTTGCATGTTTGTACCTTAAATCTCCAAAATCAGCTGCAAAGTCACTCTTTTCATGTCATATTTTCATCGTCTTCACACTTGAGAAAAACAACATGATCGATGTATCAAATGGGATGTTCCATTACAGAATAGGGGTGTACTTCAAATGTGCTCTAACATGCAAAATATTTGAAAGCATGTTTTGTGTTTTATTCAACACATATTCCGAAAAATACATTTTTTTAAAAATTAATAGTCAAGTATATTGGGCTTCAATATTTATTTTGAGGCAATAATAGCCATAGCAACCATGCTCATTGTACACACGTCTACTTCTTTCTACATGCCTACCCCAAAAGTGATCAGAAATCGATTACGGCAGGGCATTAAACGTTGTTTATGACCGGCTCTCAACCAATAACAAATGCGGAAATCTCCTAATGATGTGTGAATGCTGATTCATCCTAATTGGGCAAAGTGAAACAAATACATGTGTGTGTGTGTGTTCATCCTCTCTAATGTTATCAAATTCTAATGTCTAACCGATCACCCTAATATCTGTTATACCGATTACAGATTTAAAATTTCAAAATCGGTTCATTCCGATTCTGATTTTTCTGTGTATTTTTTTTTTTATCATCGCCATTTTCGACAGCCAGACGCTGCCAGAAAGTAGCAGATCGATTAGGTAAACCACTAAAACGGCGAAATAGTAAGTAGGAAAAAAACAATCACACATCTGTGAACATAAAATAATAAATTGATTGTTTCAGTTTCGATTTATTTTCACTGTTTGGCATCAGTTTGGAACAATTTTAATTCAAGTTTGTACCTCTTTGATATTAATTTAATCGGTATAGAAAATGGTAAAAATGGAATTTGCCGATACCGATCAGATACGATAAGGTCATAATCAGCCCGATGTCAAGAATACCGATCATATCGGTTATTCTGTATCAAATCTTAAGTAAGGGGTGCTTAATAATAAATTCCCAAAGGTGTTTTAGCATGTTGCAAAAAGGCTTGCTAAGATGAAAGCTAACACACAAAAAACACACAGACACACATTTTGTTCACTTTGCCCACAGGATGAAATTGACATCTCTGACAATGAGTTTGGGTAAGGCATCCACCAGTGTGATCTTCTGCCACCCCTACGCAAAAAACTTCCCGAGTGTAATAACTGCGCCCGGTGGTCGCAGAAAATCCACAGTCGGAGTATCAGAGCACGATGGTGTATAAATAAATTTGACAAACAATATAGAAGACCTATGTAAGAGAATCCATCGGCCGATCACCGTGCGCTGAAACCCCCGTTTCTTATAAGCGACGGTGGAGTATTTCCGCGCACGGACGCAGGAAATCCACCGGTGGATTACCAGCGCACTCGTGCGCTAAAACATCCGTTCCCTATAAGCGATGGTGGAGTATTTCCGCGCACGGACGCAGGAAATCCACCGGTGGATTACCGGCGCACTCGTGCACTAAAACATACCGTTCCCTATAAGCGACGGTGGAGTATTTTCGCGCACGGACGCAGGAAATCCACCGGTGGATTACCGACGCATGCACTCGTGCGCTGAAACCCCCGTTCCCTATAAGCGACGGTGGAGTATTTCCGCGCACGGACGCCGGTAATCCACCGGTGGATTACCAGCGCACTCGTGCGCTGAAACCCCCGTTTCTTATAAGCGACGGTGGAGTATTTCCGCGCACGGACACAGGAAATCCACCGGTGGATTACCGGCGCACTCATGCGCTAAAACATCCGTTCCCTATAAGCGACGGTGGAGTATTTCCGCGCACGGACGCAGGAAATCCACCGGTGGATTACCTGCACACGGGTGCGCTAAAACACCCGTTACTTGTAAGCGACGGTAACGGTGGAGTATTTCCCCGCACGAAGGGGTTCTATGGAGATTTTGGCATCATAGGGTCCCTTACTATGTTTTGTTTTGAATATGTATCGTAAATGGGTCTGAACCTATAACCTAGCGAGAAAATTGAACGTTTTTGCCGGGTACTTCGGTACTCGCAAACACGGAAAAGTGCACGCAAATCACTACGGGCCGCATCCCTTTTTCCCACAATGCCTTTCGGTATTATTCCAGGCTTGAGAATTTTCAAACGCTAAGCCAACTTTTTTTTTCAATTTTAGAAACAGGATATGCGTACTTACCGGACCGCCGTATTCTTGGCGCAGAGAAAAGGAATTATGACAGAGAGTATAGTAATATTCAATATAATATGGTGTTCGTCTTTTACCTCAATCAAACTCATAATAATCCACCGTTCCGCTGGCGGGTCTTCTGCGAACATTGTGTTGCAAAGTCACAGAAAAAAATAAAATAAAAACAAGAAAGATAAATACAATTTCCTTCATGTCCTTCTTCCTTCCTTCCTCTACTCTCCTCTCCTGTTATTTGTTCTTCAATACTCTATCGTGTCATGTGTGAGTTATTTTACTTAAAGTCTGACTCAGAGATTTGGAAATATTATTTTTTTGTGTAATAATGAAAAAGAGTCAACTAGAACTAAAGATAGTAACCTAAAATGCACAATTCCGAAATTTGAGATGAATCGGATTTTTCGTTTTGATGCAGTAAACATTTATGTGTAGTATTACGTCCCATAGGATACTGTGTATAACAAAAATTCCGGATCCGGAATTTTATAACAAAGTTGTGATTTTCTATATGAAGGAACTCGATTTAAGCTTAGCAATTTCACACAGTGATTAGTATACGGACAAGCATTATGTACATGCAAAAAACCCGATTTTTTTGGAAATTGAGGGCGCCCTCCTCAGGAAATCTCTGAGTCGGCCTTTAATAGCAACTCATCAACAATATTTAAAATTAATTTTTTATATTCGATTGATTTTCGATCGTAATAAGTAAACGAAAACATAGAAATAACACAAAAACAAAAACAAGAAAAAGGAAAGAAAACAAAAGAACAAGAACTTACGTTTGTTATTTGAAAGCAGTTCTTTCATAATTCATTTCTTTGTGAGCTCGTAATTTAATTCAAGTTTTTGGGAACAAACAAATCAAAAACCTTCAAATAAACAAAAATAAAAAGGAGGGAAGAGAGACATATACTTCCGCTAAATGGTATGTTTAGGCCATGGGAATGAAAGTTTAAGATTTGCGTCCGCCGCCCGCATGCTCCAAAACCTGCCGCCGAAAATTTTCATTATTTAAAAAAAATCATTATTTGCATAAAAAATGCTCTTTATCACAAAAAATCAAGTTTTAAATCATCAAACAGCTAGAAAAGGGTACACGTACAATTACGCAATAACAATAGACTACATGCATGCAGTCTCTGAACATGACACATCTCTTGATGTGATTGATCCGTCAGCTATGGCTGGAAACCCGTGAACTCGCAAGTCAACCAATGAAAATGTACATAATGAATAATGAATAATGAAATAAAGCCTCATGCCTTTTGAAAAATGTCCGGACGCAAATCTAAAACTTTCATTCTCATGCATGGCCTTATGGCGTCAGCCGACGCCACAGACTCTCACGCATTTTTTACGCAAAACGTGATGATGTTCAACTGAACCACTCAGTAACGAAAAGCGTGTTGGAAATGCTATATAACGTCGGTAGAAGTCGGCAAAAGAAGAACGCAAGACCACGCACGCACACGCATGCACACACACACACACACACATACACACACACACACACACCACCACCACCACCACCACCGAAACACAGGCGGCTGAAGTGTGGAGGAGACAGGGGACACGCATTATTTTTTGTTTCTGTAAGCCAATCCACTTGGCAAACTTCCTAATTGAATAAAATGATGAAAATTTATATATCGCTATGTATGTAAACATAGACCCATTTGATACACTGACACGTATATGTATAGGCCTACTGTTAGTTTTATTTTTTTTTAAATGGAAAATACGATCTGTGTATAATCGTTGCTCCCGCTTGAATTGTTTTATCCGTGTACGGTAAAGACGCCAACATTTTAATTTGGCCTTGTAACTGGAATTACCCCGTCCGAGCTGCTATGACTACTCCAGATGTTCAACCAATCAAAGAGGCTCCAACTGTCGGCATGCCTTGCTACCATAAAAGCCGTACTTTGCACTATTTCAGGCGTGGTTTGTGGTCGTGTGGAAAAATGAAAGTAGAACGATAATTGGACATTGCAATGTAAAACCTGGTTTTCTTCGAAGGTAATTATGAAAAATATTTTACTTTTCTTATTAATCAGATCATCAAACTATTAGCTCTTTTTTTAACTGAAACTTCAGCTATTATTTTTTAGTTGTTTCATCAATTGAGTAAAAGTTCATTTTAGATATTTAGCAACCAAAAAGATGTTAAGTATATACTATCTAACATGTATGCTCGCCGACCACCCATATTTACCCGTCACTTGAAGAACGAGTTGACAATACACCTTATCCGTCAACCAGCATAGGCCTATACAAACTCCTATGTCGGGCTATTTGATGACGCAATTTCTCTTTTTTTTCCCTGAGCACCAAATTCAACTATAGTTGGTGGTAATAAAATGTAAAACAATTTGTGGAATCCAAAAATAGAGAACAAAACATCACAATTAAAACAGCAGGAACACTAAATGAATACACACATGCAACATATACATGCACTCCCCCCCCTCCCCCCCCACACCACAACAGAGTCTGTCGTCATCGTCATGATCATTGTTCCTGTTATGACACAAACTGGCAAATAATGGGGCAAATCTACAACGGACGCAGATCCAGATCCGCTGCGCATCACCGAGATCCCATCACAGATCATGGGAGAACCGTTAAGAACTCTACACTACACGTCGCACTGAGTGCGAAAGTAAAAATAGCGCCTTTTTTCGAGCGTAAAGTGTACAATGCTACGAGGAACCTGGTGAATCGCGGAAACTTTATATACAGCGTAACCTAAAAGTACCGCTTAAAGTGCAGCGACACTATCCAAGCGTGTACACACCATGTACGCGTTGAAGATGATCTGGATCAAGTTTGGCCGCTGCCCGTGTAGACGCAACTGGATACGAGATCTGGATCCGATCTGGATCTGCGCTACCGTGTAGATTGCCCCAATATGTTTGTTGTTTTGGAAACTAAAGGGAATAGTTTTTTAGGACATAATTCAACAAATGTAACTCAGTTATAAATGGAGGTATAAAGAAGTATTTCAATTTAAAATCTGCAATAGGGCCTACCCCTATTTTTCTTGAGGCTCTGTCTGGAAGTTGTTACCATGGCAACATATAGTACTGACATATCATACACGTATCAAATTCCTATAGCAATAACCAGGCCCGTAGCAGGAATTTATTTGGGGGGGGTGTGGATTTGCCAGAAGTGGACCTTTTTGTCGAGAAACAATTTTTACGGCATCCAAAATCTGAATCTTGTAATTATGCCGAAATAACAAAGTATAACGTAAACCTTACTTAAAAAAGTTAAATAAACAATGGTGTAAGTATTAGAGTGCCTCTTTTAAATTCCTCTCTTATTATCGCTCTGATAATAAGTCGACAAATATAAGGCAATCATTGTGAGACTTTTGTGGGAGTTTATTGATTACTTTGTACTTTTTAGCGCACGAGTGCGCCGGTAATCCACCGGTGAATTTCCTGCGTCCGTGCGCGGAAATACTCCACCGTCGCTTATAGGGAACGGATGTTTTAGCGCACGAGTGCGCCGGTAATCCACCGGTGGATTTCCTGCGTCCGTGCGCGGAAATACTCCACCGTCGCTTATAGGGAACGGATGTTTTAGCGCACGAGTGCGCCGGTAATCCACCGGTGGATTTCCTGCGTCCGTGCGCGGAAATACTCCACCGTCGCTTATAGAGAACCGGGGGGGGGGGTGGAAGGGGTTTCAGCGCACGGTGATCGGCCGATGGATTCTCTTATATAGGTCTATATTGTTTTCAAATTTATTTATACCATCGTGCGCTGATACTCCGACTGTGGATTTTCTGCGACCACCGTGCGCAGTTATTCCACTAGTGGACGTTTTGCGTAGGGGTCGCAGAAGATCCACTGGTGGATACCTTACATACATGTGACAATTGAGTGTATTTTCACTTTGATAAGTCACATTTTCATTATTCAAAATGGAATAAGAAAAGTATTTACTGTGACTTTTTTGTGGCTGTGTAAAAAAGCATATAAGTTTGTTGCTATGTTGCTACTATAGAATCATCTGGATGGAAAAAAAGAGTGGTTCATACTGAAAAAATTATTGTACGTGCATGAAAAACAAAAATGGAGGATTTGCTGTTCATATACTGTATTGACCTATGGTATCATAACTTTAACTTATAGAAGGAATAAGCACTTTATTTGAATTTGATAGTATTTACTGATTCCACACCACTAAATAGATCTGGTCTGGCACCCTCTGGCCGAAAAGTGTTTGGGGAAAAGGTAAAAAAATCGTCAGGTTTAAGTTAAAATTAAACAATAGTAGAAACTGGAACTTCCTGGGCCATATTTTGTGTTAGAAATTATTTTAAAGATACAAATCAGCACAATATCAAGACAAAAAAGGGTGTGAGTCTTACTACTGAATAATTACAGTACTAATTTACACCCACCCCATAGGAATATTTTGAAGCAATGGTTTCAGAGGGCATCAGAACTCATCGTTGTCTTCACGCTTCAGTAGCTCGAAAAACCCATGGTCAACTTATGGATTCTTCTTGCTGAATCGGATGCAGAGGTCTAGCAGTCCAAGGTAATGCATAATTTAAATGACTGAGTCGCTTCGTTAGTGAGAAATTTACTTTTTAATTAGGGCTATTTTGTACATAAACCAATGGCAATTTATTTGGTGGTGTGCAACCTGTAACTGCGTGCGATGCTAAACTTTTTTGCGGGAATCGTTTAAACATAAGGCTACAGAGTTATAGGGGTATATCCTCTACCAAAAAAATGTGGTTATGCTTAAATATGCTGAAGTAACATCACCCAAGTCCATAAATGTCAAAAAAGTTTTAAATAAAGTTTTATTTTTTTTTTACATTTCCGGATTTTTTTTTTTATTATGGCCAAATTTCCAGAAATCTGGAAATTTTCGGAAGTCCTTACATCCCTGTTAAAGGAAGGGGCATTTAGCAACAACCATCGCAGTGAATGTCTGAATGCTCTGATAAAATGCAAGCAGGGAATATTAGTAGTTAGCCAGGGGAGGGCGGCCAAGAAATCCCAATTTCAGACGTCGCCATTGGTTTAACACGTAAAAGCGAAATCTTGACGAAAAATTCTGAATTTTTTATATGTTGTCAAGGAATATTTTCTTATTCCAAAACCGTTGGAGTTGAAGAATCAACTCCACTGGAAGGGTTATTTCTGATTTTTTTTGTATGAATAACGAATGAGGACGAGGTCGTATGTGGGTCATGGGAACACCCATGACCGACCCACATCAAAGCACCCAAATTGGTTTGTGGTTTGCACTCCGTATTGCTGTAATTTCTTTTGACATTTTTGGTGAGTTGCTATAATGAATGAGGCTTGGCCGCCACTGCCTGTAGTTAGCTTACAGGATTTTGAATTTCAACATTTTTATTTACACACGAGGCAAGGGAATTTGCATCAAATGTACACCCCATCTTTGCCCCTCCCAATAACTTGCAAGTCTCAAACCTACAAATGCAACATGGTTCATGTAAGATTTCCAGAAACTGCAGATGTTTAAAGCAAGACACAAACAGCTGAATTTTCTATTGATATGTGGACTGAGAAATGAATAATTAGTCAAATACCCTCAGGGTAATGTATCATTAGTATTTTTGTGAATGGCATTTATTACTATATTCTGACTATATTTTGTAAAGTCATAAAAGGAAGGCATATTCAAAATGAATTCTCAGCGAAATTGCAAGTACACATATACTACACTCTGCAGACAAAACAGGAGTATTGATTTTGTTCTTTTTATATGTGCGGTACAAAGTGTAAGCAGAGACCGGTATGCACGTACCCGGTGGTATGGAAGGCCATTATTTACAGTGTCGCACAAACAAAGATTTTAAGAAAGACAAAAAGAAAATGCTTGAGCAAGATATTTTTCCTTGATGAGAAATGTGTCTGCTTGCAGCAATTAGTTTATTTACAATATTATATGGAAGTTTGATTAAATTTTCCAATATTTTATTGCTGTAAAAATATACATTTTTAGTAAAGAAATTATGAAATACTATCTCAACATCACACTTGCTTCTTCCATGGTTTTGTAACTCCTTTTGGTATGAATTTAGTATTCTGCCAACACTTTTAATTCGGCACCCTTAAAGGGACATAATGGTATGAACAAAAATAATGAAAAGGACCCTTACTGAAATCATGGAGTTACGCGAGTTTGAAAACAATTTAGATGTTTACATTCTGTAAAAACAGGAAGAGTTTCAGGGGGGAGGTGGCAGTTTCTGGAACAGAAAAGCAAGGTGTTCACATCCCTGACAGAATTTACAGTGTATCTAGCATGCTTTGCGACACAATTCAAAAGCATTCAGACCGGGATTCAGGCATTGTACTTTAGGCTTGTAGTAAGATATTGATCTGGCAAGTGAAAGATGGATTAGCTGGGATTAGCACATATATATACAATAGCAATGGTCTGTGAGCTGATGACAACATGCTTTTTCAAGTTTGGTAAATGCTGGCAGTAATGTCAACATCCTTGTTCCAGAAATTGCCACAAACTGCCACCTCCCACCTGGAACTCTTCCTGTTTTTACTGTTTTTACAGAATGTAAACATCCAAATTGTTTTCAAACTTGTGAAGGGTCCTTTTCATTATGTCAATTTTTTATGCCATTATATCCCTTTAACATGTGGTTTATTCTGTTAACATTGTCAAATTCGTAGGGTGGTGGCAGAATAGTAAATTCAGAATAGTGAAATCAGTGCGTTATCATTATTGGGCTACCCTGTGTAGAGAAAGATTAAATTAAAAAAAAATTGGTACACTGACTGGTGGTCTGTTGTGCACACTAGCTGGATCCAGGATACTAGTCTAGGTATAAAACCACAAACACTTGTGGTCAGGTGCAGTGGTTGTGCTACTGAGAGCAAGTTGAACTTATTGAACTTGCTAGTGGACGCATGGAACTTGGGCCAGGTGAAATTGAAGACCTCAAATTAGGTGTTTAAAAGAGTGAATTCTTGTCATTTTTGTAGTTTTAGGGAGGGGATAATTGCTCCATTCCTTATATAATGACATTATTTATATCAGACGTGTGAACCAATGAAGTTGGTAGAGCGCCTTGACCAAGGCAAACCAAAATGAGGCAAAGGGAAATTTCGCCAATGCATTGTGAAATGACTTTCTCACAACACTTTGTGGCAATACATTATGACCCTTATGGCTTGCAATACATGTCAGCGTACACCTGGTCATCATATTTTAATGCTCTTGAAAAATGTGGCTTGTTTATAGGATTCAACCAAAAGTGATTATTACTGATATAAAATTTCCTTTAAAAAGGAAAGGGCATGCAAAATAGAAATTTCCAACTGAAAGGTATGAATATGGTTATACCCCGGAGTTATACTTATAGGCTATAGCAGTTATATTTCCACAATAAACACATGATATTCGGAGGTCGGAGAGAAATAGATAATGTCTTATATAAATCAAGGCATTTTTGGTTAAACGATTAAGGTAATCCACCTGAAAAAGTAAACATATTTTAAATTTGCAGGAATAGCTTATGAAAGTGAAGAATAAGTCTGTTGAATATTCTCTTAAGTTATTTTTTCTAAGCGAAAAATTGATAGAAAAGGAAGAAAACAAAAGTGTCCAAAGATATGAATTTCCATCTATTTACGTGTTGTAGTAAGTGTCTTGTGTTCCTTATTAGGTTGCTTTTGGTCCTATAACTTGTGGGGTATATTAGCATAACTGAAGTTGTTACGAACATGCCAAATCTGAGTTTTGATGATTTTTTCGATTTTCTGGTTGAGCAAATCACTAATAGTGCTTTTAATTCAAATTCATACAACTTTTTAAACGTTTTTAAAACAAAAATCGAAACTATTGTCAATAAAAGAAATATAATAAGTGAAGCTATTGAAATTGCCCAGACTGGCCTACAATATGGCAAAAATTGTATTTCTACTTTATTGAACATACCTTTTTCAAAATGCACTTTCAGGTTTTCGTAAGGCCTATCTTATTGAGTATATATATATCCTTATGACGTAAAATTTCACATCTATCCATAAACTATCACACATGTAGATTTAGAGCATACAAAGAGCGCGTTCTTGTCTGTTATTCATACAAAAAAAAAATCAGAAATAACCCTTACAGTGGAGTTGATTCTTCAGCTCCAACAGTTTTAGAATAGAAGATATTCCGTGACAACATACACAAATTTCAGAATTTTTCGGCAAGATTTCATTTTTACGTGTTAAACCAATGGCAATGTCTAAATTTGGGATTTCTTGGCCACCCTCCCGTCGCCAGCAACGAAAGTACATTAGGCCTAAAAAAAAAATTTGTTTGATTGGCGTAACCCGCCCGACCCTATTTCTACCGCCGACCCTAAATATTTTTATTTTTTTGTGTGAAAAAAAAAGAAGTTTTTAAAAAACAGAAATTTAATGACGTCATACTTCGGTACCCTAAAGGATTGCAGGACATTCAAAATGACAAATAAAAAGATGTGTTACAGAAAAAGTGAAGATGTGCCATTTGTTTTTTGTATGTGTGTCATATATTTTGTGTTCTGGTACGTGAAACATAAAAAAAAAAAAAAAATCCGACCTACCTACCTTAATTTTTTTTCTATGTTACGCCAATCAAACAATTTTTTTTTATGCCTTATGCCCTCTATAGATTCATCTTGTTGTGTTCAGGTCAGTGGTTGTGTTACCATTGTGTTTTTGGGCGAGGGTAGCCTACGGGCTACCCGCTCTATTCGCTTGGGTTTTGACCTACTTTTCAAATAGCAGTGTTGCAGAAAATATTCCTGCCGTTTATATCCTCTAAAATCTACATGTATGATAGTTTATGAAATGTTGTGCAATTTTACGTCATATGGATATGTACTCAATAAGATAGGCCCAGCGAAAACATGAATGTACATTTACAAAAAGATATTAATGTTCAAAAGAGTAGAAATATGAAGTGATCACACTTCCACACATGCTTACCGTCGTGAGCGGTTTTCACTAAAAACACGACAGGGTAACACTAAAATAAAAACAGGAATCTAGAGGGCGTAACAGGCAACGGGGAAGTGCGGCCAAGAAATCCCAAATTTAGACATCGCCATTGGCTTAACACGTAAAAACGAAATATTGACGAAAAATTATGAAAATGAGTATACATAGTGGGCAGTCCACGCATTATAATGCGTGCCGGATCAAAATCTGGAAAATCGGCAAAAGCGTGGGGGCTGACATTTTTCCACTAAAAAGGGTGGACTTGTATAAAGCGTGGAGACAAAATATAAAGGGTGGCTGTAAAATTCCTATAAACAATTCAAACATAATACTATACTCTGGCCCAAAATTTCTTGGACAGTTTAGAACGTACGCCCGCTTCCCCACCAAAACGGCGCACCATCGGGTTGCACGTGAACGCGGTACATGCAAAGATCAACGCGCACGTTTGTTATGTACAAGAAATTATGGCCCAGATTACTTCCTTGCCTTGCTCGCATAAAAGTGTCTATCGCTTCCCTGGCCAGCTCGCTCGATTTGCCAACAGGAGCTCATGAAGCATGTTATAAGCTGTTATAAAGCTCATCGGGCGGGAGCTCCAATCAGCATCAGTTTTAGATCATTGTTTTATCGGTGATTGGTCAATCGTTTATTTACTAAAAATAGCTCGGGTCTTCCCCCTGTTTTGTGAAAGAAAATAGCTTTCGTAAATGATCGCACGATCGATTGGAAACTTCCGATGATTTTTCAGTCTAAAATGGCGGCGCCCATCAAAAACAACGGGAGTTGGGATCGCATGATTTTTGCCGAAGATTCAGATTCTGACGCAGAATTTTGAGGGATTTGATGCAGTAGAGATTGATGAAGAAAGAAAGAGCTGATAGTGGGTCTGAAAATGACTTTGACATGGGAGCTCATCATGTACCAAATTGCGTACGTACCCAGTCAGGCCAGTCTGAGACCGAGCCTTGACTGGCTAGGCTAGCCTACCTGATTTTCACATGGATGTTGTATCATAACCCAACATAATGACGTTTGGTTCAACTTTCATTTCGTGTACCTCTGTGTGCTAATTTGGATATCTGGCCAAAAAAAAAATTAATTAATTTAAATTGATATGATAGATAATTGTCATTTTTATTATACAGAGCACATGTGTCATGGTGTAATTCTGTAATGGAAGTTTATGTTACTGTTAATCACAAATATTACTTGCGATTGGTAAAAAGGGTGGGGTCCGAAATTTTCAGTATAAAGGGTGTCTCAGTAAAAAGGGTGGGGGTCAAATAAAAAGGGTGGGGGTCAAACCCCACTGCCCACTATGGTATATGTTGTCAAGGAATATTTTTATTGGTAATTTTTTACAGTGATTTGCTGGTTAACAGCATCTTTAAATCGTTATGAGTGCATTGAATTAACGGATGCTTAAAGGGGGATGGCCCGATATAAGGATATGAAGTTTTCATCTTGATAGATCGGCCTTCACCCCAAAACCCCATCTGTAAAGTTTCGCACCAATATTTCAATCCACTTGGCTGTGAGAGCTAAAAACGTGATTTTGTAAGCCCCATAGAGTAGTGTACAATTAATATTGGTCGACCAAAATGGGGCACATTTTCGCTCATAACTTCCAAACCAAATATCCTTTTGCCCTAATACTTCACAGGGTAAATGAGAAAAATAGCAGCTTTCTTCTGATACCAAAATGTTGACTACTTCCGGTAAAATCTGGGGCGATATTATCTGTGGCGATATCAATAATAAATAAAAATTCCTTTAAAAAGGAAAGGGCGAGTGAAGAGGAAATATCCATGTAATTGGTATGTGAAGATATTAGTAAGATGATTGCTTTATTTTGTAATACACTTCTCGTGCTAGCGTCTTTTGTTGTTATCTATTGTTTTCCCGTGCGTTATCTACTACGAATCGGGTTCGAGAAGGCTACCGGGGTGTTATTTTTAATAACAGCTCTAGAGCTTGTTATTTTTAATAACATGCACACTCGGAAGTCGAGGTCACAACTAAACACGCGGGTCACGGTAATGGTTCTAGAAATACAATGTACTGACAATTATATACCGCGGCGCGATCTGTATATATACTGATGGCCAACTTAAGATACAAATTCGATGGTGTCAAACTATGAAACCTAGGGATGTAGAAACATTGAGCGGTATGCTCCTGCTAAATAACATTTAAAAGTGATTCTCTTTACATCAAACCATTTTCTCATAAATGGACATGACACAATTTTATTTTTACAACACGGCAACCAATATTATGATATAATTCAGATATTTGATTTTCATACTGTCATTTTAAATGTGGATGCAGACTTGCAAGTCCTTTAGGGTAATGAAAAAAGACCAAACATTAAAACAAATAAAAAAACATACTCCATGAACATTAAGATTTGACCAAACCCTGGTTAATATAGAGGGTTACCCCCCCCAAAAAAAAAACATGTATACGTCAGCGTCAAACCTTGGGATCAAGCCTTGCAGAAG
Organism: Ophioderma brevispina; assembly: GCA_023653785.1. NCBI lineage: Eukaryota > Metazoa > Echinodermata > Ophiuroidea > Amphilepidida > Ophiodermatidae > Ophioderma > Ophioderma brevispina. The sequence goes on along the minus strand of JAMKCH010004422.1, from coordinate 28,276 downwards.
GTCCCCATCCGGACGCCGTCATTCCATGGAAACAAATGCCTGCTTCCAAAAGTGCGACATTTCACACAATACACCTAAAGATAAGTACATAATTTAGAAATATACTATAACAGTGAAGGTCACCAGATCAAGATTGGTTATTTGTTTTCTTCATTCTGCAACCCTGCAATTGCACTCAAACACTGATAACTCTTGTAATTCTGCAGAAATATCATATGTTAAAGGATGAATGGGTGTGTTAATGTTTTATTCCGAATAGGCTTGGTTGATTTATTTCATTCAAATTAACTCCAAGGATAAACTAAAACCTGATATATTTGCTTCTATTTAGGCAAAGCACTAATCAATAACCGATTGCAAGTTATAGCTTTAATCCTTAATAGCTTTAGTCACTTGAAAGGTTAATGGCCAGAGCAACAATACACACCATTTGGAATTTGGGTAGGGTAACGCTCGCAATAGACGGTGCCAAGGACAGTGTTTTTATAAATATTGTTAAATTTAAATTGCGACCATTATTTCGTTATCAATCCAATTTAGCATGTTTGAACCAAAATATTGTTGTAAAATGTTGTTTTATATTATACTCTAAGTGTATGCTTTATAATCAATGTGCTATGATGACGTTCGTAAAAATAACAAGCTTTCGCGCTTGACTTGGTTAAAATTGCTCGCGGCTGGGCCGCTCGACAATGTTAACAAGCCAAGCGCTCAGCTGGTATTTCAGAACGCATCTAGCTCATTGATGATCGATCATACTAAGAGCAACGGTTCAATGATATTAAAAACAATCCTTAATTCTTTTAGGTAATCAAGGGTATATGCTGTGGATCACAACAAATGCCCATTTAAAGTGACCGGAGATTTTTTTAGGATACAAATTTTCTCTAAAATTGCACTGGATCAGCTGTAGACCACCTAACGGAAAATGTTAAGGTTTATTGGACAAAAAGGGTGCAAAAGAAAACCACAAACCTTGTTTGAACTTGCCTGCTATCGTTATTGTTCCCTATAGGACAACCATGCTTTGACTTTCTGTAGTGCACGACAGAAAATACTAATGACATCTTCTTACAAAAAGAAGGCGTATTCGGCGTATTCACTTCAGTTCAGGTGCTATCTAATCATTGTAAGCATTTCAAATATGTAAAAAAACGGGGTCGAGAAAAATTGGGGCGATTCTTTCTGAAAATCCTCAGTCTCTTTACAATGTTTTAATTTTGATGTTATGAATAAAAAACGTTCAAAATCCTTTCACTATCCAAACGTTGGACGATTTAATTGCTTTTATGTAAGGGAGGAGGCTTAGAGGAAACATGAATGGGCGGATTTTGATTGATCGCCACCTAATGAGGGTCTTAAATTTTTTGCATGCATGCGTAGTACTGTTGATTGATCATGACTGAAAATACGAATATTGTCTACTATTATATTTGCATGGTTGAAAAGTGCAACCTTATTACAATTATTTACAGTGGAGGCGTAGTTTGATGGTGGCAAAATGATCTGCAGTCAAGTATAGATGTAACTATGTGGTCACCCAGCTTTCTTGTTTACTTGGGTTTCTTGCCAAATTGAAAGCAACCTTTGTCCTGTGTGTGACCTTTGACCTCAGACTTGTTCTTTGCTCAGGTTAGCGGTCCTTTTGGCATTTTTTTTTTTTTTGCAAATTGACCTCCTGCAGATGACTTTTTGGGTCACCCTGAAACCCTGATAATAAACCTCAGGGTGTTGTTTTCTACCTGCCAAACATCAGCTCCATAGGTCAAAGTGCGTCAAAACGCATAGTCGGACAGACAGATCTCATTTTTAGTAGTACTAGTGCATTTCCCCCGTGTGTGACTTTTACCTAGATGCGTGTGACCTTTGATCTCATTTTTTTAGTAGTATAGATAGATTGCAATTGCACACTTCTTATAAAATGTGATATTTACGATTCAATACGGTGGAATGGCAGGTAAGATGTCATGAAGTAACGAATGTTTTAAGTTTGTATATGAATTGAAATAGTGCAATGGCGTGGATGAACATTTTTGAAAACATTTTGAAAAATATAAGTCTTTGGGTGACAGAAGTAAAATTTAAGAAAATAAAATGAAGTCATTGGGTGACAATGTTGCTGAACGTGTGAGCTTTACATTTTGGGAAGGGCTTTATAATATTTAAAACAAAATGTTATTGATCATGTTGGTACGTGTGCCAAATCCTGTAAAATACTTTACGTCCGTCGGTATGCAAAATATCAGGAATTGCTTCTTCCAGTTCTGCTGGTGAGTCTGCAGTGGTCAATCTTGTGGTGGGTAAGTATAGCGTTGATTGTTTTCCCGAATAAGGTGTAGTATGTTCTATAGTATGTTGATTGGTCACATTTTTATCAAAGCCCCTATTCACTCTGTGTTAAATATTTACATTCATGTATGCCTCGGCTAAGTATGTGCACAAAGTCACATAAGTCAACCTGCAAAAACTCCCACAAAATGTCATCTTATTTATCCCTTCCCATACCTTTTACATGGATATTCCCCCTTGACTCGCCCTTCCTTTTTAAAGGAATTTTTATTAATGTATACCGCTCAAGACGGAAAGCAAGTGTGATAAGAGATCCCTTTGTATTTCTAGTCTTTTGAACATTAATATCTTTTTGTCAATGTACGTTCAGGTTTTCGCTAGGCCCATTTTATTGAGTACATATCCATATGACGTAAAATTGCACATAATTTCATAAGCTATCACACATGTAGACTTTAGAGGATATAAACGGCATGAATATTTTCTGCAACACTGATATTTCAAAAGTAGGTCAAAACCCAAGCGAATAGAGCAGGTAGCTCGTCGGCTACCACACCCAATAAAACATAATACCTATTTTGCGATACCTATTTTGTAAAGGAAGATGACCCAATTTTATTATATAAAGTTTTTGTCTTGAATGAATGACCTAGACTCCAAAACCCCATCTGTAACATTTCAATCCAATATTTCAATATATTTGTAAAATAAAATTAACATTGGTCGACCAAAATGAGGTACATTTTTGCTCATAACATCCAAACCAAACATCCTATAGCCCTAAGATTTCAATTTCACAGAGTAAATGAGAAAAACAGTAGCTTTCTTCAGACACCAAAATTTTGACCACTTCTGGTAAGATCTGGGCTTCTGGGGATGAGGCTATTAGCGATTGATGTTGTTTGGCTGAATTTCTTAAATATATTTAGCAACAATCTCACTTTCCTAACAAACCCTGAAATACACTTTGTCGGCCAATATAGGTACTTGCACATACTTGCACCAACATATTTGCAGGAAACAATGCAGTTGTTGCTGAAGTAATCGCTGATGGACATTTTTAGTAGTCTGTAATCCTTCGTCAAAGCTAATCTTCTCTTGAGAAACCACCAACAAACAAAGATAACCAAGTTTCCTGCCTTATGAGAAGTTAACAGTGGGAGAGCGTGGCCTAGCGGTTAGGGTGCTTGCCTCTGGCGCAAATTTACCATCAAAATTCCCGGGTTCGAATCCCGGTGGGGTCCTGGTACTTGCTGGGATTTATTCGGGTACTATAAATTCTGGATTTGATCTGTATACCAGCTATTGATTAAATACAGAATACCGCTCTCCTCCATGGTTCACTTGGAATAGGGCAAATGGATCATGAAAGCATCCCGTCCTTCGGAGGGGACGTTAAGCCGTCGGTCCCGTGTACAGAGAGTCACAACTGTACATGTACATCGCAGTCAGTGTCGAATAAGAGTAGGGTGGAAACCCCTGACTGTTCCCAATCCGCCCCAGCCTCATATAGCGGGCCATGTTAGGAGCGTCCGTATCATGGATACACGCGGCCCCGGATCAGCTCACTAGTTGAACAAATCCTGACACCACCACAAGCCATTACAATGACTTGTGGATACGAGCAAACAACAAGAAGTTAACAAAAACACTAGAAAAACAAACGCTTGATCAATTCATAGGATTTGTTTACAAACCCGGTACATATTATTTCAAAGAAAGCTGTGTATTTTTTTTTCATTCGACCTCATCATCAGCGTGTATTATGCACAGGGTGCGAGGTCCCATATGTAAATACCGGATGCTGAAGTATAATGAGTATTGATTGCAATGCAGAATTGATGCAACAAGTGCAATCCGTGTACAGTGGTGTTTTGGTGACTCTAACCGGCAACATGCTTCCATAATATTTCCTGCACCAAAGGGTTTTCAGACAATCCTACAATGCACCAGTTTGGGAGAAATTTCACCTCAATAAGGTCATGTGATCCTACAAAAACTTTATATTCTTAACACATACTTAGCTAATTTTTAGCATGATCATGAAATGTTTTCTGGTTCTTAAAATTCTTGAACATGTTTTATCCCTAAAGGCACTATCGGTGATTTGCTAAATCAGAAAATCAAAAAAATCATCAAAAATCAGAATCAGTAAATTATGTAGGTATCCCAACATACCATGCAAGTGATAGGACCAAATGCGACCTAATAACGACAAAATCAAATATTTAGTCATTACTGTCCATACGGACACTTACTACAACATGTTTTTGAATGGAGATTAATATCATTCAACACTGCTGTTTTCTTCCTTTCCTGTCAATTTTTCAGTTGGAAAATGTACCTTATGAGAGTCCTACAGCCTTATCCTTCACTTTGAAGCTATTCCTGCAAATTTTCAAATATTTTCACTCTTTCAGGCGGATCACTGATAGTGTCTTAAGTACTGACATGTGTTTTGTACAGTACAATATAGGCACACTGAAATGCATTATGGGATTGGTTCAAAACACCCCCTGTTCCTGCACTAAGGATCATAAAAGTCTGCTTTTTGTCTGTTGCGAATAGACTCTCTACATGAGGTCACAACATGATCTCATCAAGATGCATCATGGGATTATTTTAACACCCAAATTGAAGCTCCAAGAATAAGATTGAAACAGAACATGTCACAGCTGTTTGAAAGTGTCATTAATATTTATAAAAGAACCATAATAAAACAAAAGACACAACCAATTTTCTTCATGGAGTACTGTACCTGTTAAGTAGCGTGCAGATTAACACACCGCATTGTACCAACCCTCCACATCACTCTGGCCGCAACATATTGCTCTGTGTGCGTACTCTTTGGCCTTGACTTGACGGATTGCAATTTTTAACAAAAAAATTTAAAAAGAACTTATTTTTTGTGATACTGATCTTATCCAATACGAACACTTATCTAAATATATACTTTATCCCTCCTGAGGGTCTTTGACCTTTCTTACACTATCTCTGATTGGCTATGACATGATAGTTATATACCTCTGAGTAACCAATGATCAAACCCTTTACCTCTGTACAAACCGAGCCTTTCCTACCATTCCTCATTTGGGCTAACCAATAAAAATGGCCAGTAACAAGGCTCCCCATTTTAGAAATGTGATCCCATGAACAGGGTTCCAATTTCATCTCATTTATCTTCTCAAGTCAGTGACGTCAACAGCGTTTAGCAGTTGTTTGGGGGCGTGTATATCACTGTAAAAAATTACAGTGCAAATTACAGGGAAATACTGTAAAAAACTTTCCCAAACTTACAGTATTTGGCTCTATTTGGAATACAGGAAAAATACTGTCAATGTTATGTCCAATTTCGCAGGCCTATACTGACAACTAAAAGTGCAAGACTTTAATATTCGAATTTAAATGAGTAACAACATCAATTTATACCTATATGAATTTTTCAATATCCATTAGTATACTCAATATACAGGGAAAAATACTGTAAAATTTTACAGGAAAATACGGCAAAGCATTCTGCCACAAAACCCACACCCAAAAAAAACCAACCCCCCCGTAAAAATATAGCTTTTTATTTACAGGTTTTTCATTCAAATTTACTTTATTTTTACAGTTTGTTTAATACATTTTCCAACAATGTAAATTTTTTACAGGATAGCACTGTAAAAAGTGTGGATAGGCCTACTAGTCGGGTTTTCGTCCGTGCTTTTTTATATCTCCACACATTCACAATCTCTGTATAAATCAACCAAATATATGTTTTATAAAGCTTTTGATGAATTTTTTACAGGATCTGTAAATTTAAGGTAATTTGTTGGCAGAATTGTGCCAGTTTTACTGTAAAAATTTACAGTCTTTTTTTTAGCAGTGTATGTTCCCCCGCCTTGAGACTAACACGCGTGTGTGTAGTTCCGCCGCCTTGAATCAATGCTCTCGTTTACGCGCGACTCTTGCATTCCATTCTGATGTCAACCGACTCGTGGAAGATAAAAACGCTATAAAAGCATCCACTTTTTTAGACCTTTTCCTACAAATTTGATTTCACAGGAAAATTTGAATTACATTCCAAGATTAAAGAGTCATTTCGTGATCCACAGCCTCGCCCCCCCGACTTACCCGAAAAAGTGGCGATTTCATATCATCTGAATTGCTAGCCTTAGTAATGCATGTGTAACCAATCTTACTTGCAACTTCAATGGCATCTGTAAGAAATTCCAAGTTTGTATTTACAGAAACTACAGTAAAGTGGCCTACACGGAACCTGTGATACAAGCATTTTTGCTCATACATCAAACCGCAACATCGGCATCATCAGAGAAAATTTGGGGAAAGAGCTGTTTTCAATGATATCTAGCAAACCATAAAACACAAGGTGCTAAAATCACAAAATGCAACTTTAAGTCTGTGTATTAGATTACACAGTATAGCCAACAGTTGCTCTTTCTGCAAATTTGTCATTACTTTGAACAATTTATTTTCGTATTTTTCTCACATTAGGAATTGTATCTGTAGTTCACAAGATACACTACCATTACATTCCGGGCTCTGCCTATACAATTTAATGCTGATTGCAATGCCGAGTTTTTCGTAATACTGACCACACTACAGAATGCTCAAAATATTCCATTAAATTCAAGTAGAGCTGCTGTCCTCTCCAATGCTTCTTTCTAATATTTCAGTCGCATGTACCCGCACAAATGGGGCTGAAATCTGATAAATCTGAATGGAAGAATTGACTGCGCTAGATGAATGGGAGAAAATAAGCTTGCTCATGTCATTAAAGATGCATTCATCTTTTTCATTGGGTATGGATGGCCAAAAGGGCCAAAGAAAGTGCCAATTTTTAGCTCTGGGCAGTGTCTGGCTTAAGAGAAAATGATCATCTCCAAAAAAAAAAAAAAAATTTAGCAGATATGTCCCATACATTTCTACACCCAAAATGGTTTTCCTACTTTAGTGCATTGACTATGGTGTCCTTCCCCCAGGACATATGGAATATTCGGTTATGTTAAAATTTTAACCAAAACAGATTAAAAATGTAAGCAATGTTTTAACAGTGTATCAGTTGAGCTCTTATATTTCAGCTCTATGTGATGCACCCAAATCTCGATTTACTAATATCTGTTGTCGGATACTGGATTATGTCACACATCATTATCTTATCATAATTTCCCGAGAATAAATTGTAATAAATGGACGATGTCATTATATCATGATAATTTGACACGCATAAATTCACTAATTACAAGGTTGTAATATGCGATGTGAAGCAAAGTCCTGTACCTTTTCATATTGCTGATGCTTTAAGAAATGGCCATATTACGATAGTCGCCTAACACTGTCTTGCTAAACCCTAGTTTATTTCTGAAGTAGTAAGGTAGCATAGTTAAGGGGTCATTTTTTAATTGTCATAAAGCCAAATTTTTTCCCACCAAGGCTATATTTACATTTGGTATTAATTTTCCAATATGTAACTTTTTTACAATTGAAAGATTGATTCCTAATCTACTCTACTAATGTGGAGTTCAGGGCTGTAGCCAGGGGGGGTGGCGGGGGTGCGAACGCACCCCCCAAAAATGACAAAGGTCCGCTTTATGATGTTGAAGTCCCTTTGCCATGTTTCAGGGTGCGTGGGTATTCAAATAAAAGTTTGGTCTTAAGGGTTGTTGTGTGTCATTGTATAAATAATGACTGCAGCTGTTAACCATCGCATAACGATTGCCGTGTTACATATATACTGTTGTTTCTCAACGCTGCCACGATATTTTTTTTCTTCCCTCCCCCCCTTCAGAATTTGGAGACGACGCGTGAAAATTTTGGGTCAACCTGCAAGCGCAGCGAGCCAAATTTTTTTTGTTTGTGGTAACGCAAAAGGTCCGCTTCGGCCAAATCCTATCCATCCCAAATCAATGGCACTGCCTGGTGAGATAGCTCTCTCAATTAAGAGTTCATATACCTGCTGAGCACTCTGTTAATATTGGTAAAATCATTTTTATCATCCCTCAAAGTGCATGTTTGTCTGTCCTGTGCGGTCTTTAGTGTATCCTCTGCCTTCCAGGCCTCTCCTTGTTCCTGCAATTTCATTGCAGTACATATTGGTTTTTTGTTGTTTCATCATGTTTTTTCGTTAATTAATTAAAGTACACTTTGTCTGTCTTGTCCTTCCCCTTTTACCAGAGGGTGGATTGAGTCATCCCACAATGCACCAGTTTTTGGCATTTCACCTCAATGTGATACCACAAGAATCCATTCTTAACACATAAAATCCATGACTTTTACACTCATTTTAGACCACAAGGTGCAGTACTTAGGAATTTTTTTTCATGATTATAACTTGCCTGGGGTGGTTCTTAAACTTCTTGAACACTTTTTTATCCCTAAGTACTGACATGTGTTTTGGACACGTACAGTATAGGGCACATTTGCCAAGCATTGTGGGAATGATTCAATACCACCTCTGCCTTTTAAAATACCCATGTCCCTGCCCTGTCTTGTTTCCCATTTCCTCCCCACACAAAAGGTTGGCACCCCTTGCTAAATCTAAAATTGGGAGTAATAGTTTTATAAACTTAATTTCCTCAGCTTTCATTCCTTTTTTCGACACTGTAAATATGGTAACTGTAATTGTGGTATCAGGTTTGGCAGGCGTAAACTGGTTTCTTTTCATAATATTACTGCAATAGCATTGATATCCTGCCATTCCTCTTTTATGGAAAGTGATCTCTGAAAATTCTAAATTCCTGTTAAATAAACTTTTGCTAATATTGAACAAGAATGCCAGGCATTGTATCAGTATAGCATATTTAAGTTCTCTTCAACAACCAGTGATCCAGGAGCAGTAAATTAAGTGTTCCGCATCTTTATAGATTAGCACGTTTCAAGTGTGATTTGTGGAGATGGCCTTGGCAATCATCCACTGAAATGCCACTAATCCCATTGCAATATCACACCTTTCAGTGACATTTCATTGATTATGGCGCCTTACTCCTTTTCAGTGTTCTATAAAGATTTCAGTGATTTTTTCACTGATTTTAAAATTTCTCGTGGAGGGGGTTTGGAATCAATCCCATGATGCATTGCAATGTGCTATACTGCCTGTATAAACACATGTCAGTACGTCGGGATAACGTGTTCCAAAACGTTTAAGAAACCCACAAGACATTTCATGATCAATGCTAAAATCCCTAAGTACTACACACTTTTTTTTGTGGGCTAAAATGAGCATCAACGTCAGGCTTTTTATGTGTTAAAGGAAATAGAGATTTTATGTGGGATCCACATGAACCCTATTGAGGTGAATTCCCCAAACCGGTGCATTATGGGATATGAACTCAATATAACCCTCGGGTGTGCCCATGTTATTAAAGATACTCTATAGTGGATATATTTGCAGTAATTTAAATTTATCCCCTGTTTGAAGTAGCAGACAAAATTATCAAAGCCACAAAAATTATTTCACCTAGCACATTTTAAAAACTGGTAAAACTATAATTCAAAGTTCTGGCAAAATGTCATACTGAAAAAGGCCCAACATTTTCAACCTGTGAAATGCTCTGCAGTATTGAAAATCAGGCTGTCAATAATTGCTTTGCATTACCTTATTCTTTGTCAAGCCATCTATTGAGCATGTCAATAAGGTATAGCAATTGTCCTCCATATATTGTCACCTATTTGAATTCTTTTGGTGAATCGCTTTCATTTATTATAAACATTCTAATGTCATAATGCATGCAGACATATGTAATAAAAAAGCCTTGTAATTTTTCAGGCTGCTTATTTAACATTAATATAAATAACTCACTAATATACCGCAGCCTTTTCAACTTAAGACCCAGAAATATTGACAGCATGCTATAAGATTGGGCTTCCTCGACACTGCCTTGGGGAGACCCATTCAAGGGTATCCAAGGATACGCGGCGATTTAGGGATGAATAACAAATCAAGGAGAACACAAACCGTCAAGTTGCCATTTTGTGTTTTCCTTTAATATTCACACTTGAGCTGAAGTGTGTTCGATGTTATCTATAACAGACAAGAAATAAGTGACCACCATACCTTATATATGAAAAAGACTTGATAATGGGCTTGGAATTGCACGACGTATCCGGAACCTCGGGGGACAAGTCGTGGGTATCATCTTTTAAGGATCTCCTGCGAAAGGAGAACCTTGTCTTCTTCTCGGGGACATCTTTGAAAACATTTGCTTTTTCCCCCGTCGTTGCACTCGAGACGGGAGCTAGGGCACTATCCATAGATCTACGGGAGATCTGTGTTGAAAAACCACCCCTCTTCGGTTGACTTCCTCGGCACCTTAGCTTCTTTTAATAACACAAACAAGCACTATGAATAAATCAGACGTGCGGTAAAATTCCACTGGATTTGGCCGGTTACTTCACCCCTGCTTCGGTTTGACGCAGTAACTTCCCCGGATTGTTGCAAAACGAATTCTACAAAACAAGCGTCGTGCGTGTAAACTCTGCATCCAGCATGGGTAGTGATGTGCTCAAGTGGGTAACATACACATGTAAATCTTCCAAAGTGCGAGAAAACAACAAATAACACACAATTTTTCCCCTCTGCTTCTTCCGCTGCCGCTGCTGCTGAAACTAAGCACCTCTCCTATGCTGTTTCTCAGCATCTACTACTACCGCTACAAAATAATCCAATTCCATTCCATCGGGTAGTTGTTATGACAAAACGGTAAGTAAAAAAACAAATCTTACAAACTGCTGCTGCAACAAGGCCCGATACGCCTATTACAACACAAGCAAGAGTATAAGTGCCGATTGGTAATAAATGTGGCCCATTTTATGTGGGGATGAGTGGACCAATCCATTATAAGCCCCCGAGTAGGGGTGGGCAGGTCTTTTAATTACAACCCGAGCTGTGTAACTGTTGGCATACATGCATACACACATGCACGCTGCTGCTAGCACCTTGCATCAAACATCAACACAGCAAGAGGTTAAATCTCTGTTAGGTTATTTGAATTTTAATATACTTTTCTAGGTTGATATTCAGCCATTACTGAACTTGTAGTTACTGTAATGACAAACCAAATCAATTTTTTGAGGGTATGGTGTAGCCATGGTTACGTTAGCAGGAGCACTGATTGGGCTGTGTGTATATATTCACTTCTATGAATATTTTTCTTGCAGAATACAACATTAAAACTTAGAATTTTGTGCGCTGCCTTCTAAAATTGTCACAGTTTTGTTTTCGTTGACATTTTGCTCATGTTATTTACCCAACTTGTTATTCCCCTCATCACTGTGGTTTTTGTTTTTTGAGTGATCAGCAAAGTTAATCAAGCAAATGCAAAAGCAAACAAGTATGAATGTATGGATGTAAAGTAAATGATGGTCTTAGTTATTAAAGAATTGGAATAAATCCAAAAATATATTTAGAAGATAATTTTGATTTGCATGTATAATTTATGACAATTACCACTTTTTCATATCCAATCAATTTATAATCACTGTAATATACGGCAACATGCAATGCCAAAACACAGCACTAAGAAATACAGTTATGTATTCTGTTGGTTAATACGTGGATCCTGGGTTTCCTACCGGAAATCATTTTACGAAATCCTATCCCACAATGCACCAACGATGTACGAGTAGATAAAATAAATAGTGCATACATTCTACGGTGTTTTGTGTCATACGGTCATTTTTCTGTCATAACTCTGCGAAAACTGTTTGCTGTACATAAATTTTACCAGTAACGAGTACTCTTTGATTGCCTTGTAATTTTTGCGCCACAAAATGTGCGCGTAGTTTAAAGGAGGCGCACTAAACCGTGCGTGCATGGAGTGATGCATATCTACTCGTACATTGTTGGTGCATTGTGGGATAGGAATTCGGTAAAAAATGATTTCCGGTAGGGAAACCAGGATCCACGTATTGGCGTGATGTCACAAATTGGAATTTTGACACCTGATTGGTCCAATACAGCTGTTTCCAAGTTACTCCCTGGTGTGAAAGATCACCGTTGGAGTGAATGATTAAGTCAACAAATCATGCTCTGCAGCAAAATTACTCACTGAAATGACTTCTTTTGACATGAACATAATCAACAATGATATAATGAAACTGTATTTCAAGAATATATATTTAAATCAGATCAAAAATTGATTAAATATACAAGAAAACTTCCACTCCCGCAGACTATCCATACTAAGTTTCACGCCAGTCGCAGTGAGTGTGTGTGTGCCAAATTCGTCAACCGTGACCGACAGAATATTTGAGTATTATTTTTAAAAGTCACAGGCTATCAAGTCATTATGGGTGGGGGTCGCTGTGAGTAGTATTAATGTTGACAGCCAAGAGGATATATTGAGTCAATCCCACAATGCACCAGTTTTGGGAAATTTCACCTCAATAGAGTCCTGTGATCGCACCAAAATCCTATTCTTAACACATAAAAACCCTGACTTTTACGTTCATTTTAGCACACAACTGTTAGTACTTAGGAATTTTTAGCATGAAATTTCTTATGGTTCTTAAGGTGGCATTTTGTGATTCCAGCACCTTCTGTTTTATTCATTGTTCACTAGATAATCGTTGAGGAAAGCTTATTCACAAAGTTTGAGTTGATCCCGATCTTGCTGTTTTTGTGTTATGGTCATGGCTTGTTTCCCACGGCCCATAGGCTACTGTGCTGTAATTTCTGTCCATTTACCGACGAAAATACAAAATTGCGAATTTCTTACAGATACGACGGAAAAATTTGCATGTAAGCTTAGGTACACATGGATTAATGACTAAGGCTATCGGTTCAGATGATATTAAAATCAACTTTTTTGAGGTAAGTTGGGGGACGAGGTTGTGGATCACAAAATGCCCCTTTAAGCTTTTGAACACTTTTATCCTAAGTACTGACATGTGTTTAATACAGTACAGTAAGGCACATTGCAATGCATTGTGGGATTGATTCAAAACACCCTCTGGTTGACAGCTAAGACAGTCTAAACGAAATTTGCATAGCCCTCAGGTGTTTAAAATTCTAAAGATGGTTTTGCTGGCCTCTCATAAAAAAAAATTGATGGTGTCTAAAAGTCCCAGGTGTTAAAGGGAGGGGTTCGGGCTCTTCAGGCCTGAACTTTGAGATTAATTACTCAATGTTCCTGAACGATGACATATTCTTGTTGTATACCATATTATAGACATTATATGTTTCAGAATCTTCCATCCTATACCTTTGTACACACTTAATGCCACTAAAACTGCACCTGAAACAGTGACATGAGTTTTTTGAGACCATGACATGAGTTTTAAAAGACCAGGACATGAGCTTTTCTGAGAGGCTACGATTGGCTAAAGTAGTCTAGGGATGCCCTTCTTGGGGTGTCTTTATTTTGGGTTATGCTGTCTACTGTTTGTATTTTTTGGTGGTTCTGGTGTCTTCTTGTTTCCATTTCTTTTGCTGGTTCCTGGTGTCTAGTGATTACATTTCTTTGGTTTTTCTCAGTGTCTACTGGTTCATATAGGATCTAGTTACTCTACCACTTGTTCAAGCCTGCTTCACTAGTTTGGGTTCAAATCAGATTTTGAAAACATCATCTGGAGAACATGGATGATTTTTATCGCAGGATACAAGAAATTAGAATTTATCAGTCTCGCCTATGAGTTTTGAAAAATATTGCGCTTGTTGCTCCGCGACTCGCACAATATTTTCAAACTCATAGCTTGACCGATAAGTTCTTGTATCCTACTCAAATCATCCAATATTATATCATATCTGGTGATCACCCGAGAAGTCAATATATTTGAAATTTGCAGAAATAGCTTAAAAGTGAAAGATTGAATCTGTAGAGCTTGTAAGTTATTTTTTTCCCCAACTGATCAGTCAAACAGGGACTTCTCACAGGATTTCTCCTTTATAAGATCTTTTTACTACTTCCCGTATATACACAGATATGACCTTTGACCTACAGAATTGGACCTCACACCAAATGTAGTGTCTACTACAGTCCCTTGGTAAAAGAGTCTTCAAATTTCCCCCGGGATGCAGTAACTTGTTGGTGGAGACAGCCGAGCCGACAACAACACTGACAACAGAATCTGCTGATACAAAATCCTCCCTTCTGGTTAAAGCAACCAGGGATTTCAAAAGTGGAAGACGTATAATCATGGGCAATTTAACCTCAAAACAGGCTAAAAAAGCTAAAATTTTGAATAAAAACTCTGTAAACACTGAAAAATTTTGATTTCAAATAAAACACTGATATCAGCCAAAACACTGAAAGTTTCGGTTCTGAAAATCGGTCAAGAGGGACTTCCCACAGGACTTCTACTACTTCCCATATGACCTTTGACCTACAGAATTGGACCTCACACCAAATGTAGTGTAACCTACTACAGTCCCTTGGTGCAAGGGTAATTAAAAAAAAATAGGAATGTAGTAACTTGTTGGTGGAGGTGGACAATGCCATGATGACAGTGACAACACAATCTGTTTTTGCAAAATCCTCCCTTCTGGCAAAAGTCACCAGGCAGTTCAAAAGTGGAAGACGTATAATCGTGGCTTTTTAGCCTCAAAACCAGCTAAAAAGCTAAATGAAATACTGAAATGTTTATTTAAAATAGAACACCGATATCAGCGGAAACACCGAAAGTTTCAGTTCTGAAAATCGGTCAAACAGGGACTTCTTACAGGATTTCTCCTTTATAAGATCTTTTTACTACTTCCCGTATACACATATGACCTTTGACCTACAGAATTGGACCTCACACCAAATGTAGTGTCTACTACAGTCCCTTGGTGCAAGGATAATTAAAAATTGGACTAGGAATCTAGTAACTTGTTGCGGAAGACAACACTGACAACAGAATCCGCTGTTGCAAAATCCTCCCTGGTGGCTTTAGTTCAAAAGTGGAAGATGTATAATCTTGGGCTTTTTAACCTCAAAACAGGCTCAAAACTGAAATTTTGAATAAAAATCTCTGTAAATACTGAAATGTTGATTTAAAATAAAACACTGATATCAGCCAAAACACCAAAAGTTTCACTTCTGCAAAATCAGTCAAACAGGTACCTCCCACAGGACTTCTCCTTTACAAGATCTATTCACTACTTCCCCTATATATTTTGCCACAGTTTCCATCATGTAAATCCTGCCTAACTATGACAAGACTGAGCAGCTCCCCACTTGAGCCAAATAGCTAATGTCTCTTTAGTCTCATGTGGACGGCACTTTATTTGACAGATGTGGAAAGCATGGCAACAGCCGAGTGTTCTGTATGCATAGATATTGACACTCGGGATGGAAACAAGCAATGCCGTTCCATTTAACATGTTTAATGGGCTATAAGGAAGCAGAATTGTTTGTTCCGTTTGCTTGTAGCAATAATAAGATTACCCTCGTTCCAAATTTATGATCATCATTAATATCTCAGAGAATTATAATTCAAGTGCCATAACCTTGTTCACTTAACTTGTACCAACATTTTCTTGATATCACAAGTATTCTTCTGGAACTTTAAGGGGCAATTCATGACCACCAACCTTGTTTCAGATTGGGGGACACCCCTAACACCCACCACCACCATAAAAAACTAGAATTTCGCGGTTCTCGGCTTTCGCACTCACTATATTCAAAGAATATAAGCTGTGGGCCACTCCATGACATTTGCACATGACCTTTGACCTCATCAACATATGAGGGATCCCATGGTGCACCTATGACAGAAATTTGGTTCCAATTGAACTTTAACTTTTCAATTGAGATCAATTTAAAGAAACTTAACAATTTAGTGACACACACACACACACACACATACATCCACACATTAGACCTGGTATAACCCTAACCGTGACGTCGGGAGGAACTGAAGGAGTGAGAGAAGAGGGGAACAAGAAAAGTCGCAAATTCGGGTGGGTTTCGAACCTAGGGCCCTTCGGGCCCCAGCCCCATGACCCGGGATAGCACGCTATGGCGGTGTCGCTGGCCCAGCGGCCCAGCCACCGATTTCGTGCCCGTATGAGTCTTGGTTTGATGACGTCATCGCTACTTTCTGGACTTAGTGCATTTTTCTCAATTAACACAGTGAGTTTTGGTGAGATTTAGTTGTGCTAGGGTTAGACCAGGGTTAGTTCTACATGAGTGGACTTTTTTCTTATCAAAATACTGTTAAAGTTAAATGCAACAGGTGAGAAAATTCCTTATGGATGGGCCGAAACAGCCCATCAATGAGGAATTTTCTCACCCGTGACAGCATATTTTTAGGGTTACATTGGAAGGGAAAAGGTCCACTCATGTAGGAACTAAACCGGGTTTAACCCCAGGTCTAAAGTTAGTCTCCGTTTAAGAATACCGCCAAAGAGTCTCGTACTTCACCTGGGTAATTTCCTGAAACAATGTCTCCATTGGAACAATTTTTTTATGCAAGATTCAATTTATTGTGCAAAGGGGGGGGCAAGAGATCTTCGCAGCATTCAAAAAACAGTTTATCACACCCAGCAATGCGTAATACAATTAGTATTAACCGCTGCTTATTTCAATCACATACCATGCAGCACAACCCCTTACACACAAACAAAATTAGGCAAGCGACAAACTTTGTCATAACCAAAGCGGGACCTTCAAAATGACAAGCGGACCTTCAACATCAAAAGCGACCTTTGTCTTTTGGGGGTGATGATCTTGATCTTGATTCAGATCTTAAAGGAATATGAGGGGATGTTGTGTGACATGCCTGCTTTTTGTATCCACTGCCCTTCCAAAAAAAACAAAAACTTGACATGTCTGTTTGAGGGTTGGGTGTGTTTTTTAGTTGTTTGAACGATATATGCCTCTAAAGAACTAAGTGCTTCGACAAATCTCAGAAACAGACCCCAGTCCACATACATGATCAGTTTTTTTTCATATACTCTGAGAGGACATCAAAAATAACAGCCTTTTCTAATGTGACAGGGGGGGGGATGAACACAATGAGAAATGTCAAGGACCAAAGGACTATCTTTTTGGTTGTTGCTTATTTGTCAACATGATACATTTATCAGGAGATGACACAACTGCTGGATTTGGCATTGGGGATTTCCAAAAGGTAATTTGCAGGGAAACTGCTACATGCAGTTCCTATGGGCAGTCTCTGCCTCAGTACAATACAAATATCTCTTAAACTTAGGTCAATAGATATCAGGATAATTAGGAAAATTTTGACTTTCAACATCCATCGAGGTTAGTGGAGAAACCTCCGCAAAAATAGTGTAATTTCCAATAAGGCCCCCCCCCCAAAAAAAATTGTTTGATCCGTCCTCATCCGACCGAACCTAATTGAAACCAGGAAAAAGCTTTTTTTTTTTCTTTTTACTGTGCAAAACAAGACCGAACCCTACTTTGAAAAATTATACTTTTTTTTTTCAATTTTAAACTTTCTGAAAATGTTGTAAAAACGAGGGTTTTTTTAAACAGTTTTGTAACAGGGTCTTAGCATGTTAGTGGGTTTCATCCTGTACAAAGTGCATTTTGAGTAAGAATCAACTGATTTTTAGTGTTTGATTACCTTATTAATACAAACAAAACAGTTTCCAATAGAGTTTGATATTGACATTAAAAAAAAGAAAAGAAAGAAAAAAAAGTTTTTCCGACCGACAGACCCACTCTAAAACGTATCTAGGTTAACAATCAAACAATTTTTTTGGAAGCCTAAGGGTCATTTAGATTTAAATTTTCATGACTGACCAGCTTAGGCTGTCAAGTCTGTGTGTAACCGTTCGAATGGTAGAGCGCCCTTCTACCGTTAAGTCTTGACACAGACTAGCACTTGGTTACGCCGGATGTTGATGCGGATCCAATTCGCTGTGCGTTGGCATGTCTACCCCGGCATTTTCTTGGATGACGCATTAAACTGTTTTTTTGGGGTGACAAGCTGTCTTAACAAAATAAACCCAATAGAACATTAGGCTTTACCCTGTTAATTAGGTTTTTCATTTTGTTGTAAAATGTGTCGGTAATAATGAATCCACTTTCTTGACAACCCTATAACCTATTTTGGGCAATGGTCTACAATATAGGCTTTATTCCATTATAGTTAACTTAGGGTGATGGGCTGTCTCAAAAGACCTAATACATATAATTAGCTTTTGGGGACTTTTTGAAAAAATGTCCCCTCAAACGGTGTAAAAACATCCCCATAAGATATAACGAGACATGAGGAGTTTCAGAAGAAGCGCCCCAATTTCTCAAACCCGGTTTTGTACATATAGAAGCTTCAATGGATTGGTACAATCTGAAGTGAATAAGTCGAATACGCCGTCTTTATGTACTAAGTGATTTAGTACTTTCTGTCGTGCACGACAGAAAGTCAAAGCATGGTTTTCTATGGGGAACGATTACGATAGCAGGCAAGTTCAAAACAATGTTTGCGGTTTTTCTTTTGCACCTGTTTGTCCAATAAACCTTCGAAACGTTCTCGGTAGGTGGTCTACAACCGATCCAGTGAAATTTGAGAGAAATTTGTATCCTAAAAAAATCTCCTCCTGTCACTTTAAGTATCCGTGTACACACACATACAATACATACTAAAATCTCACAGAGCCTCTTTAAAGGGGGATGGCCCGATTTAAGTAGATGAAGTTTTCATTTTGATAGAACGGACTTTACCCCAAAACTCCACCTGTAAATTTTTGCGCCGATATTTCAAGCCGTTTTGATTTGAGACCTAAAAATGTGATTTTGTACGCCCATAGAGTACTGTGTTAAATTTATATTGGTCGATCAAAATGGGGCATATTTTTGCTCATAACTTCAAACCAAACATCCTTTAGCCCTAAGATTTCACAGGGTAAATGAGAAAAATAGTAGCTTTCTTCTGATACCAAAATTTGGACCACTTCCGGTAAAATTTGGGGTCCCTGGGGACGAGGCTATTAGTGATCGGGCCATGGACCTTTAAATCATCCTAATCCAAATTATTACATTCTACCTTCATCCTTCATTTCAAATTCCAAATCCTGACTCAATTTTGCTCTGAATACTAACGCCTAATTAACCCAAAATTCTAAACCCAATGCTACTATTTTAATAGTAACCATTCTTTTACTATATTTGATTAAGAAAACTTACAATGTCTCAAAGAATTAGGAGATTCATAAGATCAAATCTCCTCAGTTTAAGCAAGTTTTGTGTTTCCACAAATTATGAATTTTGATTAGAATGCAAAAGTGTATCCTTATTCAAAAAAAAAAATCTTATGTATGATTTTTTTTTAAAGTCTGCAAAATTGGAATGCCTGTAATAGAACACACCAATGTGTGCTATATGTGGTGCTTAGCCTGTCAATTTTACATTATTTCACCTTCAGGGATGTCTATTGAATTTCAACTGAATAGAAAGAACCATTTGTAATAAAATGTCTTCTCTTTTTATTTGTTCATACATGAATCAAATTGAGACAGACAATTTAATTAACAAATTTTCATTATTAATATTCAACATTTTTTTTTATAGTTACCTTTTCTTGAAAATACACACACCTAAAGATATTAAAGGTAGATGCACTTTCAGCATTTTTCTGTGATTCGCTGAATTTTATTGATACTTGCAGGGCTTTTCTGGTAAGGCAAAACAAAATCCAATTCAAATTTGGACCTCTCATTAACTTTAGCCAAAATTTTGTGCCATGGTAATACCCAGAGAGTGTATTGAATCAATCCCACAATGCACCAGTTTTTGGAAATCTGACTTCAATAGGGTCATGTGATCCCACAAAATTCCTATTCTTACACAAAAACCATGTCTTTTATGCTCATTTTAGCCCACAAAGTGTTAGTACTCAAGGAATTTTTAGCACGATCATGATATTTACAGTGGTTCTTAAACTTTTGGAGCACTTTTTATTCCTAAGAACTAACATGTGTTAAGTACAGTACCGAATAGGAATATTGCAATGCATTATGGGATTGGTTCAAAACACCCTTTGACTGATGCAAATCAAAGTGCCCAAATAAGTTTGTAGTTTGCAGTCTGTATTGCTGTATTGATTCATTTGGGCGAGTTACTATATTGAATGAGGCTTGACCGCCATTGTCTGTACATACCACAAGAAAAAACATTGGCTGCTTGCACTCATAAAATTGTCGAAATTAACAAAGTCCATAATGTGATGAGTGAACAAATTACACGGCTTGATGTACACACATTTTGGACAAAAAATTCAAATTTCAGATGATTGCCAAGAGATTAAGTTATTAATCCTTATTTGTACATAGAAACAGAAACATTGGGAGAAATCGGTTCCCTTTTTGAAAAACAAATCTGGACAAACTATAAAATGAACAAGTGGTTTGATATATTTTGAGCGATGTCAAATGAGTAAATCTGGATGAATATGCACATGTATAATTGAAACACTTGACACCACACATTTTATATTTAGCGCACTTGATTTCTTGTTATCTGTTAAAATATACAACCATGTAGGGTTACCATGGAGAGATTGATTGCATTCTAAATCTGGGAATCTTGAGGAAGAGTGAGTCAAGTTTAAATCTTAGTGGATTACCTGAAATTTTAAAGGTGCATATCATGATTGCCTTTGAATTACCTAAAAAGCTTACTTACTACCTGATGCCATTCACCTTCCTTGGAGATCTCTTGATTGGCTCATTTCATGATATAACATGATATGATCTTTAAGTAACCAATCAAAATAGACCTTCTATATTTGTACAAACCTTTAAAATTTACCATGTATCTGATTGGCTAAATATGTCATATAACCCAATTTACGACCAATAAAATCTTGGGATTAGTTGGTGTATGAATCGTACTTGCAGATTGGTCATAGTGAAGAAGAAAATGTACAACTTTGTTCAATTTTATATTCCGTTGGGTATACCAGACAATAACTACAATACAGCAGCCTATGGAATCTTCACGACGAACATATGATGGCCAATACCAGTGAAAAAATGGCAGTGTTGCCTTCAGAAATTAGTCCAAGGGTGGAAAGTTGGCTTTTTTTTTTAATCAATGGTTTCTCCAGTACAAGAAGCTGCCAAAATTTGTGTGGTAGGGGCTTGAAATAGTATGCATTTTGCCCTTTAAAAGTTGCCCAATTGGGAAACAAAATACAGATTTGGCAACACTGAATAGGAAGTAAAAGATAAATTGCATGTGAACTCCATTGGGTTTAGATTGTCAAAATATTACTTCAAATCAGGCATGTACACAGGGAGGGTGCAAGGAGTGTGGTTGCACCCCTCCCCCAAAAGGGGCAAAAGGTCCACTTTTTGCTGATTTTTTATATAAAAAGGTCCAAAATATAGAGACATTTTGACAAGAAAGTACACTTTTGGGTGATGCGATGTTCAAAAGGTAAAAAAAGGACAATTTTAAGCACCTCCCCAAAATAAATCCTGCATATGGCCCTGCTTCAAATAGTTTTATGATCTTCAGATTTGTTTTGATAACTGGCCTGAAATTATTCACCAAAGTCATGACATTCTGCTTTTTCAATTACAAACAATCCTAAAATGGCTGTTGAAAAATTAAATCACTTCCTCTTAATTTAGGAAAACAAACACATCAGCTGTCATCTTATGAAGAACTGTGAAATCAACATTCATTCATAAAACCAAATGCAAACATTCCAATCAAATTTATATTATCCAAATACATATTTATTTATATGGAGAATTTTCATAGTGCATGTCTGCAGGGTCTTCAAATTGAATAAATATAAAATACATCACGGTCCCCAGACTGGGAGTGTCGCCTGCCGTCGCAGTTTGTGAATGGGCCAAAGGTCACATGAGGTCACCATGTCACCCCACCCCGTCCCCTCCTTTCCACCAAGTTACATCATTGTAGCCCTTACAGAATCATATGGCATGCAATATATTATTATTAAAGGTTAACATTTTGAGCGGCCAAAGGTCACGTGAGGTCACCAAGGTCACAAGAGGTCACCAAGGTCACATGAGGTCAACAAGGTCACATGACATCACCAACATATCACCCCACCCCCTCCTTTTCACCAAGTTACATCATTGTAGCCCTTATGGAACTCATACGCCATGCAATATATTAAGGTTGATATTTTGACCACAGACACACACACATACACACAAACGACCAGAGTAATCCCTATGTGCCTTCTGCAATTCTTGCAGACGACACAAAAAGAGAGAAAAAGATAATGCAATCATTTTACCGTAACTTCTTAAGTTCAAGTCGGCCCTATCAAAATGACCATGAAAAGGCAATGTTATCCTTTCAACATGACAATCCTTCATGTCACCAAGAGAAACCCTCTTTTTTTTCTAAGACACAATGCAAATAAAAGAGCTATAGCCATGAGACCGTCCCTGAATATGAGACGTCCCATTTTCACATAGTACGTTTTGAACAACAGGTGCCCAACATGGATTTACCACTGAAATCTGACGCTAAACAAATTTGAAAACACACTTCAAAACATGATTTGTACTTTAAAATCATACATCCCCGGGGCTTTTCCCCGACTGTATAAAAGATTTTGATGAAGCGCACTTGAATTTCCCAGGCAGCATTCTGGTGAAGGCATAATGGACTGGGCTCTATTTAACTAACCTCACAGGGGACACCTGTCACCGAGAAAGCATGCCCTTTTTACTTCATTTTTGAAAAAAATTGTAACATATGAGATAATGTCCTGATTTCGGTGAATCTGATAACATAATGAGACAATGTGTTTTAAGCAGAATAGGGTTTTTAACAGGAAAGTGGAAGCACAGTTTGGATATGAAAATCTAATTATTCAATGCTAACAGCCATAAAGGCACACAAGTCATGGTGCCAGTGTACAATCATTTTGGGACACTTAAAAATGAAAGAATTTTTAGCTAAGTTTTTGCCCTTTTTACAAAAAAACTTTGTAGTCAGCTTTTGTTGCTTTATGTTCTGTTCGTAATTTCTTGGTACAGGTTAGTTAAATTTTCCCTGAATGTACCCGTAAACTGAAGACAGACTCAGTATAGCCACCATGTCAACTTTGTAACAGTAACTAAAATCAGAACTCTAATCCTGCTAAATTAATTTTTGTGAATTTTGCCAAAATCATCAATGTGCGAAATTAATTGTCTCATATAAATATCTTTACAAGGACTGTTTATGGACTATTAACCCTAACCCACATCGGTTTCTAGCCTATCTCCAGGGAGGGACTGAAGGAGTGAGGGAAGAGGGGAACAAGAAAAGTAGCAAATTCGGGTGGGATTCGAACCAGGGCCCTTCGGGCCCCAGTCCCATGACCCGGGATAGCACGCTACGGCGGTGTCGCTGGCCCGGCCAGTGATTTTGTGCCCATATGAGTCTTGGTTTGATGACGTCATCGCTACTTTCTGGACTTAGTGCATTTTTCTCACTCAGTGCTGTGAGATTTTTTGAGATTTAGTTGTATTGGGATTATAGGAGCATTTCATGATTAACAGCCTCGTTCCCAGGCTTACCTATATAAAAAATTGAGATTATTCTATCACCTGAGTCATTGCCTTAACTACACCATGTGTGCCCAATTTTATAAAGCCGTCACTTGTATGACCCCCTGAAAGGAGCGCCACAGACGGGTCATTTACCACCCCAAAATGATGCCGAGTACTGTAATTGAAGCCATAAATCCATCACAACACAAACAATTATTATTTTGTACTCATCCTGGGGGGTCTAGTAGGGGCTTGTGCCCTCCACAATCTTAACTTTGGCTGCCGTAACTCATCTAGAAAGAAAATATGGGGCAAATGTTGACATTTTTTATGTTTCCCCACTCCCCCGTCAGACCCAGGGGAGGACCCTGGGGTATGAATTACACGGTTGGTAGGGGCTTCTGCC
The DNA here is from genome assembly GCA_023653785.1 of Ophioderma brevispina. NCBI lineage: Eukaryota > Metazoa > Echinodermata > Ophiuroidea > Amphilepidida > Ophiodermatidae > Ophioderma > Ophioderma brevispina. The sequence continues at coordinate 4,166 of JAMKCH010004422.1, read as the reverse complement.
ATCCTACAAAATAACTAGGTGTGGCTACCATAATAGCTCATCTAGGGAAAAACTATAGCCAAATGTTGACCTTTTTGAACAGTAGGAATCACACCACTAAATAAACTAGGTGTAGCAGACGACGTCAGTGTTGAGACAGTGTTGGCGTCCCAAATATGGCCCTTGCCTAAATGAAGAGTCACAAAATGTTGATAAATTGTGTCTTTAAATGAAATTTGAAATTAATCATAATGTGTGGACTAGTAACAAACCATTTGGGTGGTAAATATTTTGTCTGCGTCATTTTTGTATAATTTCTGAGGGTTTGGGGAAACTGTGAAATTTTAATTTATATTAACATTAAACTAGGCGTGGACGTTTTGAAAACAGCCAAATTTTTCGATGCTCTTTAACTAAAAAAATCAGCCTTCATCATATGACTTTTTCATTTTTGTTGAAGAGGTATGGTCCTAATCTTCCCCAAAAATCCAGTTTTGACATAACCAGTCGCTTTATAGCCGAGAAATTGACGTTTGGTGAGAAGTCATTTTGTACACAAGTCTATGGGGAGTTATTTAGTGGTGTGATTCCAGTATGGAATACATACATCCACGCAGGGCTCGCGATAGCTTGTTTAGCATAGCAGTTTGCTGCACATTTTCTGCCATTTGCTATGCAATTTTAAGATTGTGTAGCAATTTTCTCCATACGTTGCACTATCAATATGATCAAAGCAAGGGCTGTTGCAAAAATTGCTACACAAATAGAAATCCTTAGCGCGAGCGCTGCATCCACACATCCGTCTATACAGACATTGCCATTTTATAAGGTGGATTTTGCTGCAAAATCCATCAAAAATGCATACCACATACAGTTTTTCCATTTTTTCCTGAATTTTATTTTTTGCCTAAGACTAATTGGCACCATTTTGTGTCACATGAGCAGGAAGCCAAAACACTGATAACTTGTTTTGATTTCAGGAATGAGCTAACATGGTTTGTATTTGGTCTTAAAATTGCATTGCAAGTTATTTTTAGTGTAAAAACATATGGAATCAAGTTGTATCAGCATGCAGCACACTCGGAGATATTGTCTCTACATGAAATATGATTCTATTTTTGAACTCCTAATGGGCAAATTTACACATCTTGTCAATAAATATACATATTATTTTGATGACTAGAGATGTGGTTGTGGTTGATTGGGGGTTGATAATTTTTTTTCCATTATGTTTTATGATCCAACAATGGAGTATGCTTTTATTAAATTTCCCTTTCTATGGCTCAAATAAAACTATCTGAATGACTTTATGAAAAGTAGGCATACTGTTTTCATGAATAACACACCTAAGATTGTTAAAGCCGCACTGGCACATTTTAAAAAAATATAAGATTTCTTCAAATTGCTTGCAAATGATAATCAAGGCCATTGGAAGAATATAGATAGTGGCATTAATAAGAGGCTTAAGACATCCAGTATTCGTAGGCTTACTTTTAAAGAGACACTGGCACATTTGAAAAATAGTACACCCTCAAGATTTTTCAAAATTGTTATTTCTGCATGGTTGTAAAGCTTTTATATACATTAGCCCTCACCTGAAATGATCAGTGCCCTTATGGGTAAACAGAACAATTTTATAATGAAATGACAGAAATGGCGTTTAACACAAAACACATGCCAGAGTTTGTTTGACCAGTCTGTGACCTTTGTCGTTTTAATATCAGTGAGTACGAGTCTATGATATTCATGTAATGGACACATTTGTTGATTAAAGTTATGGTAAACTTAAAGTAAGTCTACAAAATACCAAGATGTCTATTAATGTCCCTATCTGTTTTGGGGTATGTTATTTTTATGTGTAAAATAATTTATATATCTATTCTCCCAATGACCTAGATTATCATTTGCAAGCAAATTGAAGAAATTTTTGTGAAAATGTGCCAGTGCCGCTTTAATTTTGACGTAAATTTGCTTATGTTAGGGCAAAAAGCTACATATTAATTAGGGTATAATGAGTTGTACAAAAGGTTGCCTATAGCAAAAGCCTCTTAGAGGCAGCACATCATACAAAATCCTTGAAATTTGCATAAATTAATATTCATATCCTTTATTTTTAACAGGATAAACAGCACCATTACCATATTACCGTATAACAAAGGTTGACGTTATATTCCCCCATGTCAAAATGAGTGAATAACAAAAAACTAGCGTAGATAATGTGCCAATATATGTAACACTCATAACGATATTAGGACACAATTTTACATATTCATTAGGTTATGAGTTGTACAATGGGCTGTCTATATCAAAATCCTCTTAGAGACAGACCATTGTATAAATCTTGAAATTTGCATATCTTCGCATAAATAGTAATATCCTTTGTAATGCTAGATGGACTAAAGTACAATACAGAGGGATGTGTTAAGGGGAAATGATATTTCCCGCATTGTCGTATTGAGTGAATAACAAAAGCCAATTTCGCCCTAATGTACATAATGTGCTAAAAAATAATAACAAGGACGTTAATAACATCAAGGTGAAATTGTCCATATTCATGAGGCGATATGAGTTGTACAACTGGACTGTCTTTAGCAAATCCTGTTACAGCCAGTCCATCATAAAAATCTCAAAATAAGCATAAATTAGCATGTTCATACCTTTGTTATGTTAGTTAGTTATACCAAAGTTTTAAATCCGGTTTTGTCCCCATAAACGAGGGTGGCCGGATACACCTCACTCAGCAATACTGCTGTGTGAGGATTTATTGGAGCAAAAGATAATTGACTGGATGCCCTTCCTGACGTCAATCCACAGTTTTCGGCGGTGGGCCTAGCCTTGGGGCAACCACGCCCACCATGCAAGGCAGCACGTGCTGGATGGCCACCATTAGCTCTCCAGAGCTGACGCCCTTGTAGGTAGATCTTCTTGTTCATTCTACCAGGGTAACCAGCTACCCTCCTCATCAGAAATCCGATGGGGGTGACGGTTTAGCCGCCGACAACTCGGCCCTGGGACAGGTAGTACTGGTTACCAGGATACCAGTAGCAGGCCCTCAAATAGGCGAGCGGTCAAGCTTCAAAAAGTGCTTTATTTTTCGAGTAACCCCTCCCTCGGTACAACAAAACACAACCACTTTTATTCAAAGGCCAATTATATAGGATTTATGAAACTGATGGTTGTGGTCAAAAAATTTGGTGGCAGGGGTGTTTTTGGCCAAAAAACCCTATTTTGGGGCTAAAAATAAAGAAAAAACATGATTTTTTAATTTTAAATCCAAAAGCACAAAATTCTGATACATAAGTACCTTTTTGTTTTAGATCTACATTTTAAACATTGCATAAACAGGCCAGATGATATTTTTGCTGCACAAAATGCAGTAGAAGGAAGTATTTTTGGGGTAGAAAGGTAAATTTTTGGCTAAAAATCAACAAAAATAGTAATTTTTCCTTAAAAAATGGACAAAACACCACAATTGTATGTAGTAACATCATGATTTTTTATAGATTATATTCTGCATATTGTGTGCAGTGCCCATACAGACTTTTGGCAGCTATATTTAATACTAACAATTGGCTAGAATGTGTTTTTTGCCATAAAAATGCCATTTTGGTGAACAATTGAGAAAATGATAATAAATTAAAAAAAAATATATTTTCGGCCAAATAACTGAAAGATTAAACACTTAATTGTTCCTTTTTTTGGTAGACTAATGTTGTAATTGATTCACAAAAATAAGTCTTGCTCAACAAAATTGGTGAAATGGAAATTTAGTTTTAGTTTTTTTAATTTTTGGCCTAAAATAAGCAAAATAATAAAAAAAAAAATGCATTTTTGGCAAAACGTTATATTTGATATACAATGATTACCTTTTTCTGCACAGCTACAAAATTTACATTCAGGCTTTCACTTATTACATCCTGCAAATTTTTGAGAGTTACCTAATTAGTACCCAGGGGCCCGTTCCCCAAACTTGTATAAAAAATGCAAATTTTCTTAGTAAGTCAAAATAAATGAAATGTGTTTAAAATGGCTCGAAAAATCAAAATGCACATGACCTACTGGAAATTAACTGGTTATTCTTTTGGCCTTACCGCATTTGTGTGTTTTTTTTTTAAGGTTTTCAACAGATTTGTAACGTTTCTTGTTTTTTGAACTGGTCAAGAAAAAAAGTTGTCCAAGAATGCAAT